>QJNV01000456.1:0-45243 GCA_004155935.1 Monosporascus sp. GIB2 | reverse complement strand
AGTACTCCTGCCAACCGGCAGTACTCCTGCCAAACGGCAACACTCCTGCCAAACGGCAGCTTTTATCCGCCAGTAACGGCAATACTCCTGCCAAACGGCAATACTCCTGCAAAACGGCAGCTTCTATCCGCCAGCAACGGCAATAATCCTGCTAAACGGCAGTACTCCTGCCAACCGGCAGTACTCCTGCCAAACGGCAATACTCCTGCCAAACGGCAGCTTTCGTCCGCTAACAACGGTAATAAGGTTTATCGGTCGGCCGGTCGGGTTAGTCGGATCGGTCGGTCGAATATAATAGCGGATAAATAAGGGGTAACAATAAAATAACAACGGAATAGCAACTGGATAACAATAGGACAACAATTGGACAACAACAGGACAACAGCTAGATAATAACGGGACAGCAGCTGGATAACAACGGGACAGCAGCTGGATAACAACGGGACAGCAGCTGGATAATAACGGGACAATAACGGGACAACAACTGGACAATAACGGGAAAGCAACTGGATAGCAACGATACGATTAAAGGAACCCGGTAACAAAATAGTTCCTTGCCGGTCCGACCTAAGATGGGAAGGTTTCAGTCTGTTAGGTTGTGTTAGGAGGTCAAAGTGGCAAGGTAACCTATTTTATTAAGAACAGTCTGAAACCTAACCCTCTCACCCATTTCTGGGGAGAAACCACCCATATATATAGACCCCGCATCGGACTTTGGGCTAATCGCCGACCCGTCGCATCCGGCTCTGGGCTAATCGCTCCTAACACCTGACAGTTTTTTATAATAATATTGTTAAACTGTTAATAATTTATAATTAATTATAATTTTTTATTTTTTTAGATCGAAGAATATAAGAGAATTAATTAGTAATTTCGATTATCGAATTTATCCTTTTTTAAATCGATTTTTTTAGTATTTTTTAAGCGCGTATAATTTTATTTCGTTAAAGTTATAAATTGGATAGAATTTAGTGGAATTCTTTTTTAGGATAATTTTATAATTTTATTCGTTATGTTTTCGTAATTTCGTTTCAACTTTTTTTCGAAATAAACGTTCGTATTTGTAATATTGCGGTAATATATTAGTTAATTTTTTTAATTTTTAAGTTAGTTTCTAAAAATTATTATTTAATTATTGCAGTTTTATTTTAATAATAGTAATAATACGTCGTCTTTTGCGGTAATACCTATTTTTTTTATATCGTATTTTTATGGGTGGTAAAGTTTTTATCGTTTCCTTATGCCGATATTCGTCGTTATTTTCGATTAAATATTAAATTTTTTATCTTTTTTTTTATATATTTGTCATTAGGTTGTAAAACGAATTTTACCTAACCAATTTCCCAATCGATTAAAAGGTTATATTAATGTAATTATAATTTTCTTAAAATTATATCATAATTTCTTAACGGTATGATATCGAAATGTATTATTATTCTTTTCCTAAAATAATAATATCGAGGTAAATAATTTCGTATATAATTTTTTTATTATTATAAAGCAATAATTATCGTTCGGCGGTATTTATAATATAAATGTATTTTTTATAATTTTACAGTAATTTAAATCGGTTAATTATTTTAAATGTAATATAATTACTTTTTAAAGCTTCGTTATTTATCATAACGGTATATTAATATATTCCAATTCGTATTTTTAAGATAATAGGGTTATTTTTAGCCCTTATTATTACTAAAGCCTTTTTAGAAAGTTTTTGTTAACTTTTTATAGCTTCACCGTCTTGCGGCCTTTTTATAAGCGGTTTTTACTTTTTGGATTTCGTATTAATATTTATAATCGATTTATTTTTTAACGTATTTATTTTATATATCGCTATTATAATTTTATGTTTCTTTATAATCATCTAAATTATTATCCGAATTGTTATATATAGTTACGTTATCGTTTTACTTAAATTTTAAAATTTTTGAAATAGTTATTTTGTATTTCGAATATTTCTTTATTAATATATTTCGTGGTAATATTTTCCAGGTTAAGGTATTATTTTATATTATTTTCAAATATTTATCGTTTATCGAATTTAGTAATATATGCGATTTGTATTTGTAATTAGGTAATAATTTATTAGTAATATTTTATAATTATGCGTTAAACTAATTTTTTTTATTTTAATAATTATACTATTTAAAGTAACAAAAAAGGTCCTTATATAGATATCGTTTTCCTAATGGCCAGTTATACAAAGTTGCTTTTTAATTAACTTTTTTGGTGAGTTAATAATATGTAAATTACGGTATTATTATTCGTTTTATTTATTTTTGCCAGTTTGGTTAAGAAAATCGAATCCCTCGTTCGCTATTCGTATAATGCGTTTATAAATAAAACGTTTTTATACCTTATAGTTAGGGTATCATTATCGTCGATAGTGGAAAGTATGTTTTCGTCTATATACGTCTGGAATTCCAGGATAGACATCCTTTATCCACTCTCGGTATTTTTGTAACTATTCCCTTATCGTCCACGATAGTTATTATTATTTCTTTTTCTATTATATTCGAAAGATTAGTTATACGGGTTTTCGTTAGGTTTTCTGGTTAGGAGGTTCTAGTAGTTTTTCTCCTCGTCGTACTACGGTAAACGTTTTCCCTTTATCTTTATTAGGTTGTTATCTTGTAAATATTAAAATCTATAATTTAATTTGCTGAAATTTTTTAGGTAATCGGCATTTTAAGATTTTATAACTTATTTTGCTATACTTCTAACATTTATTCTATCGGTAATTCTATTACTAGATATTCCCAAATATTATAGGTCCAGGTTTAATTTTAAAAGATATATTTTGTCGTCGGGGTGCGTTAGTATTAACGTAATAGCGCGTTTTATTATCGTATTTTTTTTTTTGGTATTACGAATTTGTTAAGCATATTATCGGTTATCGATTTTTACTGTTATTGCGATATAATCCATTAGGTACTCCGGTTGGTTTTCCTTAAATAATTTTTCTTATATTTCCTTTTTTAAACTATTGAAAAATCGAATTATTAGCGCTTTTTATCCTTAATTAAGTTTCGAAAAAAGTTAAATTAATTCGCTGCCATAACTAAACGTAAATCCTTTTTGTCATAATTGTTAGATTTTAATTTCCGTTTTAGTTTTTTCGTTTATTATTTTAAAAGTTTTTAAAAAGGTTTATTCGAATTTTTTATAATTCTTGTAAATTTGTATTACTTCCGGAGTTTATTGCTTTAAAAGTACGGTAATATGTTTCTTTATAACAAATTTAAATTACATGGTAATATAACTTAAAAATTATCCGGCAATAAATTAAAATCGTAACGTTAATATAATAAGACGTATTAGGAAGTACCCGAAATAAAATCGGCATTAAGTAAGCAGTAATTGTAATTTAATGAACGTTTTATTAAAAGGTGTAAATTTAAAAAGTTTTAACATTTTTCTTAATTTTTTCGTAAATGTTATTTGGACCGATTATCTTATATAAACGGATTCTTTTCTAGATATTTGTTGTATTTGTTCTAAAAGGTTTCAAATAGCCTAGAATATTAAGATAAGCTTCTAATTATCTCGTTTAAGTTAACTAATACGTTAATTTATAAAATCTAGGCCTTAAAGAACCTGTTTTTTAGTTAAAGAGAGCGATTGTTTTTTTTCCTTCGAATTTATATTATTATCTTTAAGGACTTTATAAGTAAGTTACTTATTAGTAAATATATTATCGAAATATTGCTTAAAATTTAATAGTATTACTAAATAAAAGTTTATAACATATAATAGCTAAGTTAATTAACTAATTATTAAACCTAAGTCGACGAGTTTATGTTAATAAAGTATTATAAAAGATTAAGTAATAACTTAATTCCGTTTCGTAATATTAAAGGTGTTTTAGGTAACGAAATTATATTACAAGTTATCGTTATTTAATTACGTCGTAATAAGGCTATATATATTTTTACGGCTTATTAGATTATTCCAGATAAGTCAGTAATCCTGCTTATTGGATCACTCCGGATAAGTTAGTGATTCTGCTTACTAGATCACTCCGGGCGAGTTGGTGATCTTACTTACTGGATTACTCCGGACGAGTTGGTGATTTTTCACGTAACTTAACCCATTTGGGTCCTGTTTCAGTCCACTGAGACCGTTTCTAAGACCTTCTCCTATTAGATCGTAACATTTAGCGTTTAAAACATTATGTAATTACTAGCCGCATTTATTATTAATTTCTAATTAAACAAGCTAGTAATAAAGTAACGACGTATTTTAAGGCCGGCTGTTTAATAGTTATTAATATTACTACTACTTCTAAGTATATAAGTAAGTCGGTTACTTTTTAAACAATTTTAATTACTTTTTTTAACCGTTTATTTTTTTTAATAATAACATTTTAAAACTGTCGCAGAATAGGAGTTACGTAATTAATTACTAAGCTCTTATAAATACCTCGCAAAGACGTTATTTCAGGGCTCCCGTATTATATACAAAGCTCTTTAACTACTACTTTTTAAAGCTTGAACTATTTATAATAATTTATACTTGTTACCTTTTATGTAATCCTTTTTCACAATTAATATAATTATAATAGTTATAAGCCTAATATTTTAACTATGTAAATTAACTACGGTTAAATTAATTATAACTTATCTTTATTAATTTAAAAGACCTTATTACTTATTAATATATTAAATGCTTTTATTTTTAAGAGTTTTTTTTTAAAAAAATCGGTTTACCAACCTTTACTAATTTTTTTTTTGTTTTTTACAGTTTAGCGCAGTTTCTTATAGGATTTAATATTTCATCGATCTTAATACCTTTAACGCGAATTGTTTTATAAACCTTTAAAAACTTTTTTTACTCGAAAAATAAATTACGCAAATTAAGACGTAAGCGAAAAAGAAATATGCTAAAGCCTTAACGTAATGGCAAAATTCCGGTAGGTATAATATTACTCTAGAAGTTCTTAAGAAGTTACTCGTTAAAAATTTTAAATATAAATACGATAAAAGCTTTAAACGCCTTATAAAACACAACCGAGAAAAAAAAATAAAAGAAGTTTTTAAATTAACGTTAAATAAGCTAATATTCAGATATAAATTAAAGCAATAGTAAAAAATTATATGGCTAAAAATACTAAAACAACTTTAATTTTTTAAAAAACGTTACGGTGTAAAATTTGCTTAAGGAAATAAGAAATAGTTCATTCTTTTAACAATAAGAACTATTATAATAGTACGTTAAAATTACTATAAAATCGTACGCCTAGTTAACGTAGGCTATATAAAGCTTAATTAATAACACAAATCCTAACTTACTACTTATACCAAGCCAAAACGTATAAGCATTAAGAAATTAAAAGCCCGTTCGCGGTAATAGATTTCCCTAGCGCTATAGTAAAACGGCTCGTATTAGATTAAGAGCAAAGAAACTTTTTAATTTTGTTTCAAGTAATATACTTACTAAATTTATAATAACCTTAAAGGAATTTAGTAATAAATTCTTAACTATATACTACAAAAACAAATTAAAAATTAAAATAAAAAACTCGGGATGTTTATTACGTTGTTATTAAGACCGTAACTTAACGAAAAAGCGTTATCGTAACCTAACGCGAATTTTACCAAAATAGAAATACTTAAAAAACAAATATTCTTATTTATATACGCTTGAATTATTTTAGTAAATATTATAATTATTTAAAAAAATTAAATTAAAGTTAACATAATCGTATTAAATAGCGAACTCTCTTTTAATAAGTCTCGAAAATAGCTTTTTAATATAGGTATTAGTTATAAACTTTTACCTTTATATATTCGAAAACTTGCAGATGTTTAAAAACGTACTAAAAATATAATTATTATGAAAACGCGCTACTTAATTATTAATAGTAACTTTTTTTGTAACTTATAGCTCGAAACTATAAAACCGATTACGTATATCGTTAATCGTAAATTTACCTACGTTTTAAGCTAGAGAATCCCGATTTAGATTTTTAGCGAATAATTAGCTAAAAAGGATAAAATATTTATCCCTGCAAAAAAATCTAAAAATAAACGTAGCGAATATCGCCGTTTTCGGATTAAAGGTTTATGTATTTACAGAAGTTGCCCACCGAAATATAAAATTTTTAAAATAATAAACCTTAAGGCGTATATCGGTTATTTTATAAAATACGTAATTAGTAATATTTATAAAGTTTAGATCTTTTCGTAATAATGCGTAATTATTATTAAAAACGTTACTATCAATAAGTTAAAGAAGTATTAAAATAAGAATAAAAGATTTCGTTCGAACTTTAGAAATGAAATAATTAAATTAATAATATCCTTATTTTATCTATATTAATAACTTACTTAAAAACGTTTAAAGTTATTTTTAATAACGATCTTTTAAATGTAAATATTAATAAAAAGGTGGATAATTTAGAACCTAAAAACATTATTTACGGTAAATCGTAATAGTTATAAATATTTTTAATCAGAAAGTTTTATAAAAAGTTAAAGTTGTAAAAGCTGTTAAAGTTTATAGCCCGCATTTAAATAAAAATTTGTTCAATTCGGCAGTTAGTAATAATTTCAAAATAGATTTTAAATATTTCCCTAATAAAACAGATAATTCGGAACGCGAAAAACGTAAAGCTACATAATTTTATTTACCTATATCCGGAGCTAGTCCAATCCTGGAACACCTAGATTATTAGTAACATTACGCGCCATTACTATATAAAGCTTAAAATGTGTTACTAAAATCCCTTTTAGTTACGGTAACACTATATCGAGCTAAATTTTTTAGATTAAATAGTTATTTTTAAGTTCGTAATATAAAGTGGAAAAAAAGAGCGTTTTCGATTAATATTTAGTATAAACTAGAATACGAAAAAGTAATATTTTTAACGCTATTTTTATAATTGCGCTTAGGCCTAAAAATTTTACCTAGAAGAACTTTTTACCGCGATTTAAAAAATAAAAAAAGCTATTTAATAGGAATACGTTAAAAAATAAAAAAGGGCTATAAAAAAGAAATAAGATTAAATATATCAGATAAAGCAATTAATTGCTATTATTTTAATTTAGAGAATAATTAAGGACGTTAGTTTTAATATTATTTTTCTATTAGTATAAGTATTTACTTATAAATTTAATAAACACGGAATATTTTAAAGGTTTAAAATTCTTATTATCTAGGGAGACTTCCAGCCTTAAAAAGATTTTAACGCGTACGTTTTTACGTTAACAAGAAAGTTTTTCCGCTTATTTATAATTGTTACAGCCCGATTCGATTTTAAGCTTTGTTAGTTTAACGTTATTAACGCGTTTTTATATAGCTATTTTAATAAATTAATATACGTCCCATTTTTATAAAGCTTTATACATCCAGGTTACTATTTAAGATTTTTAAAAGCTTTATAAGGCTTAAGGTAATTATTATTTTCATAATAATAGAACCTTTTCACGGCTTTAAAGAAATTAAAATTAAGACCTATTATAAATAACTACCATATTATGATAAATAATTAATTAACTTTGGTTTTTTTTTATTAATGATATATCTATAATATATATAACGCGTAATATAACGCGTATGGACGATTTTTATTAAAAATTTAAAATAACGCTTTTATATTAACGATTTTTAAAAATTTTAATAGTTTTTTAAAATACGTATTACGAGTAACCCCGCAGTTATCAAATTGTAGTTATTATAAGATACTTATTTAAAAAAAAGATATATACTCGATTCGAGCTGTTAAAGTTCAAAAAACGTTGTTTTAAGGTTTTTAAGTAAAAAGATTTTAAGAAATATTAAGACGAAATAACCATAGGTTTAAAAAAAGCTATATGTTAAAAAAGTTAAAAATCTGCTATATAGAGCGATTAATATTTGCCCGGATTTAGTTAAAGGTGCTCTTTACTTGTTGTGTTATTTTAACAACTTTAGCTTTATATATTTAAACGCTGTTAACGAAGTTATTTTTTACGCTTATTCCATACGTACCCTAGTTCTAGAATTCGAAATTTATAAAAGTCTTAACGCGCGAGCCTCTTTTTACGCGAATAACGTTCTTTTCATAAACTATCCTAATTAAAGAAATTTTTAAAAATTTCTATTATTACTTTTTGATAACTTTGTCATATAAAAAGCTAATAAATAAAATATAATTATTACTTTAAATACGGAGATAAAGCTTTTAACCTTATTATAAACCCTTAAAAACCTTCTTTATATTAAGATTATTTAAAGTTATTAGCTTAAAGTTAAGTAAGAATTTAATTATTAAGGTAAATAATAAGTAGATAATACGGTAAGCTATTACAAAGATTATAGCCTAATTATGAAATTAAAGTATATTAAAATATATAACTATTAGCTTTGTAAAATCTACGCCGTAAGGAAAATATGGATTAAATAAACGCTGATTAACATTATAATAACTAACGGCTTTATTAAGGTTTTAAAGCTATAATAATATTAGCAGTTCGTTCGGTTATTAAATTTTAAGAACGTTGCTTTAAGGCTTAAGGAAGCTTAGAAAATCTTAGTTTATCCTTAGGGTCACCTAATAACTAGGGGCTGTTGCCCCCGTTTCTTTTTAAATATTCACTTCCTTTACATCTTCTACCTTTATCCTTAGATGATCTTAAAGGTAGGGTTAGTGCGAAAGCTTTCTAACAAAGGTTTTATAGTCTAGTAGTATGATATCAGGTACTAACACCTGAAGGCATAGGTGAATCCTATTAGAAGTTTCGAAATCGAAAGTAGAAGTTCTCCTCCTCTCGATTTCCTAGTTTTTAAATTTTTATTTATTTTTTCTTATTTTCTCTGCTCTAACCATTACGGTATTTTCTTTTTAGGCAGTTGCTTAATATTATACAAGCTTTAACTATCAGATCATAACAGCTGGGGAGGGTATGTTCGACCTAGCTAAAGTCGATTAAATAACTAAGCCTTAGATCTATTTAATCAACTACTAACCTTATACACGCCATATTTCTTTTTCTCTCAGCTACAGCTATATCTACGTATATTTCAGGAGGGTTCACCACTCTCACTTTCTGTAGAAGACCTTTTAGAGGTTATGCAACCTTCAATATACACTTCTTCTTCAGTTATATTCTTCAGTCTGTGATGCAGGGTCTCACATCCTAGGACTATTCGATCATTTCCGCAAGCGTATACCAGTCAAGCTTTCACTTCGGATTTCCCTTGCTCTTCCTACAATTTGGTTTTATGTCTCTTTAAGGAACTTGTTAAACATTGCTTTCATTTCTGAATCCGACTCTGAGCATTTAATTGTGGGCAATTGGTTTGGGGGTAACAAAATTGTGGGGGAAACACCCAAGGCAACCTTTGAAGTATATTGTAAGTTGAGTAGACAAGAATGGACTACGATCCGACGAATACACCCAACCGACATCGTATGTTTGAACTCATTTGCGATCAATTTATTATCCGCCTCGCTCGCGCTGGCTGGTTCTTTGGGCAGCACGGAAATCGCCCTGCTTTCGAAACAAACGAGACACCTACGCGCCAGAGGGTGGAGTGCTCTCTGAACCAGCGGACAGGGGCTCGCCTAGAATTGGCGCGCCCCCATCCCACAACTGCTCTAACAAACCGCGAGTTCAGATTGGCTGAAAGTATGTTGATCGCATAGGTTTCCGACTTGGAAGGGTTGAACGGGGACTTTAATCGTAGTAACAGCAGCATCTCCTAACGTTGTTATTAGACAAATTTCGGCATCTTCGGGTATATCAGCGGTCTCTATAGAAAAAACTTACTGCCAACCAAGACCGCAGCATTCGCCCGACTTGTATTTTCCGGAAGGGCCGGAGCACCTCTTGCACTACTAGAAGCATTAGACTCGAGACTCAGAGAGTAGGCTCCTTGAGCACTTACGCGATCATTACATAGCTTGCCGCCCCCGGTGCCCCTGCAGGAATCGGCGGCACCGCATTGTCTGGGCTCGAGCGAGAGGCCAGTATCGACAATGTCGCGGGGGACGCTAGCCACAGCAGCCGAAGCCGTGGAGGAAAGGAAGATGGTAGCAAGAAGGGTGAAAGCGGAGAGCTTCATTGTGCTGGGTGAAGAAGTTGGAGAGCCGAATTATAATACTGAGGATTATTGCGAACTTCGTCTTGACATAATTAGACTCGCCCAGTGACATGACTCTCCTTTATACTTTGAATTTAGAGAACATCGGACCGCATTCTCTCCGTCTTACGGGTAGAATCCACTCACTCCATAGCTAGGACCTGGGTCCAAAGTTGCTCGATAGCGTAAAATCTCGAAAACTCCAACACTAATGCAGGCCGAAGCGTCCACCTTGAATGTTTCCAAGACGGAATAATATTCCTTCTTCCTTTATAGTTAAGATAATCCGGGCTTCTAGTTTACTTTCGATCCACCTAATCAAAAATAGCATATTCCCTCCGCGTTATAAAAGTCCATTGCATTAGCCCATCTTGGCCGGCGATACTAGACCCTATGGATCCAAGCTCTGCTGTTGCGCCTGATACCCAGGCGGTGTCTTTACCGAGTCCTTGAGTTCTGCTGTAGTCTTAAAGTGTGTCGACTTTTACGGCTGTTCCGTCCTAGAAAAAGGCTCTCTTTAATAACTTGACGGATGATCCGGAGCAAGATATTTCTTTTCCGAAGCCTTAAAGCCCTCTATCAGTCAATCGCCATACTACAAGAAGGATTAGCGGTCTTTAGCTTTTAGTTATCAATGTTATAGCTCTTAAGAGCTCTGCATCTGTCCGCTGATAAGTGTGACACGTTCAGTAACCTCCGTGCCACTTTACTGATTAAAAGTACAGCTTTGGGCGAATGTATCGAGTTATTGCGGTATCTGTTGGATATGACTTCTATAGCAAGGGAACAAGGGAATAGCAAGGCAGAATCATCCCCTTAATTGGTGGCGGCCGGGCACTAGATGAGAGGCGCAAGGAACCCGTCTGCAAACTAGGGCGCCAGGTCAGGGGTACGAGCCTTACATGGGGTAGGATGCGGGGATGGCCAAGCCTTGGAGGCCATCTTAGTCTTTCAGCTGAGTGGGACGCTCAGACTTAAAATAAGCCAAGCCACCAACCTCTTCCGCTAATGAATGGAAGTCGCTGCAACTTGGCACCAGCTCGTTGGAGGGAAAAAACTCCTGTAGCTAAGACAAAGAAATACCGGAATGCCTTCGTTCCATTTTTGACATACTAAAGGAAAGAAGAAAATGAATGAGGGGTTATTATGTCGCTTTTGTTCTATTTGCCTGGAGCCGATTTCCTAAAGAGGAAAGTACTTACCACGGCAGCACGTGGCTCGTGCGGGTCCGATAGGTTCAAATAATATATGCGTATTGGTCGGTCTACCAACCCCATGCTTATTTGCATGGCCCTTGCAGAACCAGAAGATATTTTGAAGCCCTTAAGGTTTTCTCGGTTTATTTTTAACCTTACTGTCGACTTAGCTGCCAAGGCCTGTAAGGCTTACCAGTTGACGCATTGTTAGGTCGACGGTTAGCTAAGTTAACAGCTAACCAAGGCTTTTAAAAGCTTTGAAAGCTTGCAAGGTGACATGTAACCAGGTTAACGGCTAGCTGGAGCTTACAACTCCCAGAGGTATTAATTGTTCGCTATCTCTACAGGGTGTACCTTATGATCAGGAAAAATCTTATAAGAATATGTTACCTTACTAAAATTAGGTCTTATTTTGGAGGTTGTGGCTAAGCCTGCGGCGCAGATGTGGCTAGGGCTTTGTACCTTACGTACTGACATACAAAAGGAACCTACAAAAATACCAAACCTTTAAAATAAGGGCTAATAGTAAGTTATAATTTTTTGGCTCCGTTTTTTGCAATTTTATAAAATTTTCGAAAACCTATTTCGAAAATTTAAAAATATAACAATAATCAGAGTTATTAGAGAATAATTAAAAAATACTATTATATACAGTTTTGAAAGCGCTATTTAGCCGTCTATCGCACTTTTTAATCAGGGCTACTTTGGCGGGAATATGAAAGATTAAAAATAAAACTTCGGTTTTCTATAACCCTTTCATCCGGAACGCTGTCACGGCGCTGAACGTCTCTTAGTCTGGGTAAAGTATCTTGTTGTTACACGAAGGAGAAAGAAAGGAAACTATCTAAAAGGCACGAGGTGCCCTCGGATATATAGCGTTGCGTTGGCTAAGCGGAGCCGCACTGTTAGTGCCGTAACAAACGCCTTTATAGCTAGAATGTAATAACCATAACATGGACGGCTAAACATATAATTAGACGGATTACTTCCTTATTAAATATCCTTTAAAAGAATAATAACAAAAGATTACGACTAGTACTTATTATGTTACAATAAAAAGAGCTTTTTAGTTAATAAAATTTAAGACTTTTTTATAGCTACGACTTTAATAATTATAACCCGTACGGTCGAAAAATTAAAAAAGATATTTCACTCATATTAAATATATTAAATAAATTAAATATACGATAATACAACTGGTATTTATACTATCGCAGCTACAAGGGCGTTACGGTAACATAATTTTCAAATTAAATTTAACCGTATCGGCCCTAATTGTAATTTTAAAAAGTAAAGAAAATTCTTCTACGTGTATTATCTTATAGTAAACGCGTTTTCAAAGCCTTAAACCTATCGAGCGTACTTTAAATTATTAGCGATTTTTTTCTTATATAATGCATTTATTTTTAAAGAAATTAAAGAAAATTAGCGATAAAAGCGAAGCTGGGAAAAACGGAGCCGTTTTACTACAAGTTTAATATAGGCCTCGCTCGCTTACGACGAGGCTACGTATTTTAATTCGTTTAAAAAAGTAATATATAAGCTATAAGCGAGCGAGGCCGAGGCTAGCTAAGATAACGAATATATATAAAAAATAACATTTGCAAAATATATTAAACTTAACAGCCCGCTAGTTAAACATTTAATATTTTATAAATTAAGATAATGTCTTATAAAGATAAAAGATAAATACAAATTAACGGGACAGTTTTTAGCGTTTCTTAGTAATAAAATAAAAAAATGTAATAATAATATATCTATATTATTTTGAATTAACTAGATTTAATTTATTACATATATTTATAGTTTTATTATTAACTAACGCATATCCGTATTTGCTGTAAATACTATATTTTAGTTCTTTCGCTCCATCTTTTCTACGATATATATTTTTAACTGTTAGTAATTTTATTGTTCTACTACTTTCTTTTATTTTTGAGCAATAAAGCATTATTTTTAATTATTTAACCTATATATAAATCGTAGTTTATTTTACGTAATTAAGCGTTTTATTTATAAAAAGAAGGGTTTAAAACTAAAGCAATATATAATCTTTTATTATAAAATTAATCTATTTAACTATTTTTATCGGTAAACTATATTACTAATTAGGTTTCATCTTAAGTATCTCCGTATTATTTAATTGTTTATATAACTTACTTAAGCTTTTTAACTTGTTAATTTAGGTCACTAAGTGGTGCCGATTTATTAGATGGTATATTATGGATAAGAATTATTCTTCTTTACTTATATTTATATATAATATAAATTTAGATTATTTTCTCTGCTTTTTCGTTTGCACTTTAACGCATCTTCTTTATAGAATTCTATATAAATGGTATATAAAGTGTTTACTATTTAATTTTCTTAAAAATGTTATACTTTAAGTTAACTGTATTTTATACAGCCTTTTAAATCCTTTTATAATTAAAGTATATATTTTTAATCTAAAATATTATAAAGCTTATAGTTAATATATTCATCGTTTGTAATAAATTTATTTGCGGTAATAAAACGGCTTATAAGTTTACCGGTTATAATTTCTTTAATTAATTATTCGAGCAGATATTACGGCTATTTCTTTGTGCTAATACTAGAGCAACGATAATTTTTATCGACTTAAACTTTAAACCTTTTTATTATATTATAACTTATATTTAATATCATTTTTAATTTTTTATAAAATTTCATTCTAATATTAAAAGTTGTATAAAGTAATTATTATTAAAAAATTTAAAATATGTTAACGTCGGCTATAAGCTTGTTAAATACTTTTTTAACCATTTTTATTACTTATTTTTAATTATTTATTTTGTAGCATTAATATTATAAAACGTCTTATAAAAAAGCTTGAATAAACCTAGTTATTTACGTTAAAAAGCAAGATCCGAAACTTATTTTAAACGGTTTAGTTTTATTTATAACGTCCTTTTATTTATTTTATAAAAACGAATTTACGGCAAACTTTTCCGAGCTAATATTATCTTGAATTTGCGAAAATTAACGGCGACCGAAAAGAAATCGATCGTCGACCGTATTTTCAACTTAGATACGCAAAACTTTTTTATCCGGTATTTACATGTTAAAAATATAACGAATTTACTATTAGCCTAGCGTATTACGGAACGCGGCGGGGTTAATTCGGCGTCGAACTTTATTAAGCGGCAAAAAAAAACTTAAAACGCGTTTATTTCGAAAAATCGATTATTAAAAAATATTACGCGAAAGTTTGATAATATTTAATAAATAGTTCGAATTTATTCGGGTTATTATCGTAAAATATAAAAATGTAATAAAAATATTTATAATTTCGATAAAATTAAAGTTTATATAACATTTTTAATAATAACGAATATAATAATTAATAATATTAAAAAATATGAGAAATATAAATACATTTAATAAAATAATCGGAAATATTTTATAATAATATAAGTTAATAATTATTAAAATTAAACTTTACTTTTATTTATTCTATTTATAAGAAAAAAAAATTCGTTAATTTTTTAATAACTTATTTTTATTTAATTAAAGAATTATTATAAATAATAACGATTAAATGACAAATAAATTAGGTTTAAAATAAGTTTAATATTTTAATTAATATATTCAAACGCGTACGAAAAAACCGAAACGTTTTTTTATTTTTAACGGTTACGAAAATTACTATTTAATAAAATTCGAAAAATATTATATTAATTACGATATTATTACATTTTATATATCTATTAATTCCTTTTATTTGTTTTAACTTTTCGACGTATTTTATTATTATTTTATTAAAACGCGTTTATTTATTATATGTTAAAAGTTTTATACGACGTTACGTTATTTATAATACTAAAGGAACATTTTATCGCCGGTTACTGTAACGCGTGTAAAACTACCATAATAACCGATAATATTAAATCCGATTTCGCAAAAATAGAACTTATTTTATTTAATTTTAATCGCGGTTTTTCCGAGTTAAAAGTTTTAACTATATTTATATTAACTATTTTTTTATTTACCTTTATTAATTCCGTTAATTTCGTTTTTTTGAAAATGTATAAAAATATTATCAAAATAATTTAACGAAAACGTTAATTATAAAAATAAATTAAAAATTACTGAAGTAATTTATTAACAAAAATAATTAAATTAATTATTTTTTTAATAAAAAATAGTATAACATTATTATATAAAAACGTTTTTTTAAGAACAATACGGTTTATTACGCGAAACGAATTACATTTTTAATAACCGTCGAAAAAATAATAATAAACGTTTTTAAAAAAGAAGGATACTTATTATAAAAAAAGTACAAGTTTTTATAACCATGAAAGAAAATAATAGTAAATAATCGCGGTTAATAACGGCCGAAAAAAGTTATTGTAAAAAGGTTTAGGCGAAAAAACGGAAATATAAGGTTTGTGGCACCCTCGGATATAATACGCATTCTTATAAAAAGAATCTAAAAACGTTTAATAATAAAAAATTCGATAAATTTGAATTTATTTAAAATATTATAATTACTTAATTTAAAATTATTATTAAAATATATCAAAAAAATGGTTCACTTGTTTACATATTTCGTTAGCTTATATAGTACATTACTTACTTATTTTTTATCAGTTTTAACTTTTCGACATATTTAGTTTTTTTGTAATACTACGTATTTATTTATTAAATATCGAGAGTTTTATACGGCGTTACGTTACTTACATTATTAAAAAAAATGAAGCCGCCGGTTTTTACGACGCGTTTAAAATTACCATAATAACCGATAATATTAAATCTGTATCCGTAAAAGCAGAATTTATTTTACTTAATTTTAAAAACTTTTTATCCGAATTAAAAGTTTCAAGTATGCTTATACTAACCGTTTTCCTACTTATCTTTATTAATTCCTTTATTTTTATATCTATAACAACTTTTAAAAATATTATTAAAAGAATTGGATAAGCCTTTATTTATAAAAGAATCCAAAAGTACTAAGGTACTTCTCGATAAAAAATAGTTAAATAAGTTAATTTTTTAACAAAAGAATAATATTTTCATATGAAAACGCGCTTTTTCAGAAAAAAAACGATTACATTCGCCAAAGGAATTACGTCCTTAATAAACGTCGTAAAAATGAAAACCTACGATTTTAAAAAAGAGGAATACTTATTATAAAAAAGATAAATACTTTTATAACTAAAGAACAAGGTAATAATAAGCAATTATAATTAGAAAAGATTGAAGGTAATTATAGTAAAAAGATTTAAACAAAAATACGGAAATACGATATCTGTGATAAGCACGGATATGATGCGCGTATTAGTAAGAAAATTATAAAGGCGTTTAAGAATAAGCAATCTGTTTAATTTAAATTAATTTTTTACGTTATAATTGTTTTATTTAAATTTATTATCGCGAAATGCTTTAAAACGAGCAACTCGCTTATATAGCACGTTAATAGTTATTATAGTAACTTTAAAGGCGTTGTAAAAACCGGCTATAAAATTCTTTTTGGTAATACAAATAAGGTAATATCGATAAAAACATTATTATATAACGAAGACGTATATGTTAACACGGAAATATAAAATACATCGAAAATTTAAAACTAATAAAAAATAACCAGGTATATAAATTATTACAATATTATTAATTTTATAATAATTTTTATAACCGTCTAAGACGAATAAATATTTCGAATTTTTAATACGCGTTTATATATTTATTATTATATCTATTTTATTTTAAGGCTAATTTATTTAGTATTTAATTATTATCGCTTATTATAATGTTTTAATCAATTAAAACTAGGTAAATACTGAACTAATAATAAAAATAATTTTTAATATTTCAAATAATAAATGAACGTACGATAGAAATTTATAAACTAAACAAGTTCGCGAACCGCTTATTACTACCTTTCGATAATAAAATGGAAATAATTAACTATAACATATTAAATTAAGTAAAATTAATTAGATTTTTTTTCGTTGTATGTTTTTATAACTTTTTTACAAATACGCGTATTATATCCGAGCTTACTGCAAACGTTATATTTTTATTTTTTCTTTTCAACCTTTTTAAGATCATTACCTTTAACCGTTATTAGCTATATTTTTTTAATACCTCTTTTTTCGACTAAAAAAGTTTATCTTTTTTATATAACAAATACACTTCCTTTTTAAAAACGTTTATTTTTAATTTCTTAATATTTTTTTTAAAATATACTTAATTTCGCGTAATTAAACGGCATTTTATTTAAAAAAGGTAAGTTTATACTAAAATACTAATTAACTTTTAATACTTCTCTTTTAAAAAACGTTTTTAATTTATCTTTTTTTAATATTTATTAAAGTTGTCGCGAACGGAAAAATAAAACTAACGGAAAGTAACGGGAAAATAGGCGGCGTAAATACAATTACAATAATTAACACCTCGGAAAATACGATATTAATATTAAATAAAACGAAACTAATTACGGCGAATCCGGATTTAATATTATCGAATATTATAACCATTTTAAATACGTTATAAAAACTGGTAAATAAATCTTTTTTAATAATATAAATATAATTACATTATATTAAATTTTTGATATATAATAAATAAACTTATTTTTTTCTAAAAAAGTAAAATATATTAAAATTTACAATTTAGGTAAAGAATACGCGAATATACAAAATATAATAAAATCGTAATTAATATAATATTATTTAAATTTTATCTAATACTAATTTTTGTAGCCGTTAAAAAAAACATTTCGATTTTTTTCATACGCGTTCGAATATATTAATCGAAATTTTAAATTTGTTTTAAATGTATTTTGTTCGTTATTTAATTATTATTACTTAATATAATTTTTTAATCGGTTACTAATATTAACTTATTATAAAATAAATTTTTAAAGTAAAATTACCTTATTATAATAATAAGTAATAATATAACTTAATTTTAAAAATTAATAATTTAAATAAGTATATTTTATTTTTTATTTGTTTATTAATTTTATATAAATTTTATATATTATTTAGCATTTATAATTATTTTACTTATTATTATAAAAAACTTAATTAAAATTTTATTTTTAATAATATTATAATTATCTTTTTTTATAATATTATATTTCGTATTAATAACCTTAACAATTTTAAATTATTTGCGAAATATATTTAAATTTTGGCATAATAATTTTTAATTATTAATTTTTTTATTTAAACGCGTTTCGAATTTTTTTGCCGTCGAACAAAATTAATTACCTAATTAACCTCGCCGTATTCCGTAACGCATTTCGTAAATAATACATTCGCCATATCTTTAATATCTTAACATTAAATAAAGAACGCTTATATATTTAAGTTAAAAAAGTTATTCGATAATAAATTCCTTTTCGGTCGACGTTAACTTTCGTAAATAAAAAATAATATCAACTTGGACATATCGACCCTAATATCGTACTTTTAAAATAAAGTCGGAAACGCCATATTTGAACTATAGTTTTTTTAAAACTAAATTTTAAGTTTTATTTCTTAACTTAAATCACTGAATTCATTTTAAATTTTTTATAATATATTCCATGCTATTTATATTAAACAATTAACAATTAAAGTTAAAGAGTTAAAACCTTAAGAAAAATAGCTCACGAACTTATTTAACTCGCAAGCTTAGATAATACGTTATATTCTTTACATTTTTTAATATTAATAATAATGAGACCAGCTATTATAAAAACTCTTATATAAAATATAAATTTGTTAAAATTATAAAAATCTTTTTTACAATATCGTATTTTACCATTATATTTTAAATTAACTTAAATTATTTATAAAATATTTTTAAATATTCGCTTAAAAATTTTTAATAAGTTATTCTTTGATTTAAACGCGTTTAAAAATTTTATTAATATTTAATATAATTAAATATTTAATTAACCCCGATACGCTTTATAACACGTTACGTTAACAATAAATTCGCTATATTTTTCATATATTATTACCGGACAAAAAGCGCTTACGTATTTAAAATAAGAATTCGTTCGATAATCGAATTTTTTTCAGTTGGCGTTTATTTTCACGAAATAAAAAAACTATCGATTCGAAAGAGTTTACCGTTAAATCGGTTTTATAATATATATAAGATTACTTCGTACATAATACTAAACTGTTTAAAATTAAGTTTTAAATCTTTTTATTTACATAGACGGCTAATTAAATTTTAACTTTTTTATAAAGCGCTATATAATGTTATTATTAAAAAATAAACCATTAAAAAAGTAATTAAAAGTATTAAAAAAAGTAATCAGCTTAGTTATATAACCGACTTATTTATATAGTACGTTAATATATAAAAATATAATTATTTTAATATTATTATTAACTTATATTTCATATTATTATATTATTCTAGTATTTTTATTATTATTTTATTTTGGAAACTTTCTTATTTTAAATTCTTAATAAATAAATTAATTAACGTAGTATACATACAAGCTGTATATATTAACGAGCTGTATACTTTTTAGTACATCGTAATAATAAACTCGAATTAAGCAATTACGATATATTAAATTAATTTTTTAATCAAATTTTTCTTTATTAAACACCTTTATATCTTCCTTATAAATGCGCGCATTATATTCGGACTTGTCGTAAACGCTATATTTCCGTTCCTTCGCTTGACCACTTTTACAATAATTATTTTTAGCTATTATTAGTTACGATTATTTACGACTATTTTCCCTCGTAATTATAAAACTTATATTTTTTATGATATATATCTCTTTTTTAAAAAAAAAATTAGTTTTTATTTTTCTAGTATTTATTAAAAATGTAATTCATTTCGTGTAATAAACCGTAGTTGTTTCGAATAACAGCTTTGTCGTATAATAATATTAAATCTTTTTTATTTAAAAAATTAATCGATTGAATTATATTTATTAGCAAATTACCTTAATAATTTTTGATCTTTTCTTTCAAATACCGCCCTGGTTAAATCCTTTCGGTAATATTTTTAAAAGTTTTTACAATTAAAAAATTAATAAAATTAGTAAAGTAAATAGAAAAATAGTTAATATAAATATAATTAAAATGTTTAATTCGGAAAAAAAGTAATTAATATCAGATAAAATAAATTCCAATTTTACAAAATTCGATTTAATATTATAAGTCGTTTTAAAAACTTTAAAAACGTTATAAAAACAGGCAATAAAACTTTTTTCGTAATATAAATAATGTAATATTATATAAAACTTTCGATATATAACGAATATAGAAATTTTAATAAGAAAAAATAAAATACGTTAAAAATTAACAGGTATGTAAAATATAATATTATTGTAATTAACGTAATACTTTTCTATTTTTATCGCATAATAGTTTTTGTAATCGTCGAAAATAAGGAAACGTTTTAATTCTTTCATAAGCGTTCGATTATATTACTCGAAATGTTAAACCTATTTTAAATTTAATTTCTTTATCATTTAACTATTTTCGTTTATAATAATTTTTTAATCGAGTAAAAGTGGGTTATCGGCGAAATAATAAAAAAAGTAATTTTTTTCGATATAAATAATAAGTAAAGATAAGCTTTAATTTTAAAAGTTAATAACTTATATTATTATACATTATTCTTAATATCTTTATTAAGTTTATTTATATTATATACGTTTTTTAACCTTAATAACAATTATATTAATTATTATAAAAAACTTTATTACACTTTACTTTTGTCGAGAGTATAGATATCTTTTTATAATACCGTATTTTATAATTATAGCTCGAATAAACTTTAATTATTTACGAAATACCTTTAGACTTTCATATAAAACCTTTTAAAATTTTATTTTTCGATTTTAACGTATTTTAATTTTGTATTAACGTTTAATAAAATTAAATACTTAATTAATCCCAACGCATTTTATAATGCGTTATATTAATAACAAATTCGCTATATTTTTATTATACTAATACCAAACGGAAAACGTTCGCGTATTTAAGTTTAGGATTCGTTCGATAATGATTTCTTATCGGTTGACGTTAATCTTTACCAATTAGGTACAGTATCGGATTAGGCGTATTCGCTTATTAATTTATATTATTAAAGTAATAAATATTATAAATAAAACTAAACTTTATATAATTAAGTTAAAGGTTTCATTTTTTAACCTAAATAATTAAGTTTATTTTCGCTTCTTTTATAAGTCGTTCCATATTATAATTATTAAAAAATTAGTAATTAAACTTAAAAGATAAAATAATAATAAAACATTATATAGCTTCTTTATATATATAACTCGTATATGTAATGCGTTATAATATATATTAATTTAATATTTAAATATTAAAAGTTTTAAATAATACAATTTTAATCTTTATTAATCAATTCTTATAATATATAACGTCTTATATTTATATTTATTCTTATTATTTTATTATATTATTATTAAATTCCAGCGAATATTTAAAATATAGTCTTTAAAAGTTAATATACTATAAAGATTAATTATTTCTACTAGTATATTAATTATATTTTTATATATTATTTAAGGTTATATAATTTATTTTATTTATCTTTTCTTTTTTATATTTATCTCGTAACCCCTTTTCAATTATTCTGCTATTACTCTTTTATGTAGTAATTTGATTTAACTTTTATTACTATACTACATATGTACTCTGAACGCACAAGTACTTCGAACGGTTTTTCACACCTTATTATAATAAATCCAGTTAACTTAACTATAACATATCGAATTAATTTAAACCGACGGTGTTTTTTTTCGCTAATTATGTTTACAGCTTTTTACTAAGCGTACGTATTATATAAGGCTTATTATAGCCGCTATATTAATATTTCTTCCCCTTTATTTATATGTGACAGTTATTATTAACAGCTATTAATAGCGCGTTTTTACTATTCCTTTTTTTAACGGCTAAAAAAACATGTCTATCGTATATAGTAAATGTTCTTATTAATTTGAACTTTTTATTTTAATAAATAAGATCGAATTATTACTTTGACAAGCTTTATAATACCGCGACGCACTCTCCGACGCACCCTATAACAAGCCCTACAGCCTTGCAACGCGCCCTTTAACCTTTTAACGCGCCGTATTTTACGAATATCTTCTACGTATTATAGCCGGATCAAAAACCTTCGCGTATATAAGTTGTGCGTTTAGTCGGTAATCGTTTTTCTATTAGTTAGTTTTAATACTTTCGAAATAAGGGTAATATTAATTTGAACACGTTAAAGGTTAATCGGTTACATATAAGTTAGCAGGAAAAAAATAACAATATAGTATCCGTATTAAACTTTATACAATACGTATATTAAATAAAAAGCTATAAATATAATTAGCAAAAAAGAGAAAAAATTCTATCAATTTAAAATAATTAAATGTATTACAGCTTAGTTCTTTAAATTTGTTATTACGAGGTGCCAAAAACCGTTCGCAGTACTTATAACTCCGAAGTGCTTATGTACTACGTTATTAAATTAATATATAATTTATCTAGATTTCCTTTCTTTTTATTACGTTTAAAGTATATATTTTAATAATCCTTAATTCGTATTCTACGCTCTATAAAATCGCCTTGTAAAATATCTGAGAATCCCGGTTTTTTATATTAACTTGGTCTTGTTATCAGATTTCTAACATTATTTACCTTTAGAAATTCCAATTCAGCAAGCGGGTAAATTCAGGATGTGGGGGGTGGGGACACCGATACGCACGAACCACGCCGCAAACAGCAATGCCGCTTCGCAGTGCTACCCCAGCCACCAGAATTTTCAGCCCCTTGCTGGTAACACGTGACTACTCGACTTCTTTTGAAGGGCAATAATCTCCAACATCATCTTCAATCTCCCACTTGCAAAACACACACACGATTGATGAAGTATCCACACAGACTCTCATCGCCTCTCCCGATGCAGCACTTAATACATCAAAGGCTCGGCTCAAAGGTATCCGCACCCGCGGGTAGACGCGCACGCCCGCTCAAGGCCACGTGCCGAGTGTGAGCGGTCATTCGCGACCAAAGCCATCTCTACCGGCCTCTACCCGTCGTCTACGGCCAACGGAAGACCCGGGGCTTTGGTAAGGGGCTGTAATTCAGTTGCCTGCCCGCGATGACCGACGTCGCCTCGGACGGTGTGGCTGGGCTGGAGCGTGCGGGGACGACGCCCTTCCTTTTGTTTAACTCCCCCTTCCAACCCCAGAGTCGAGGCTGCTCCTCTGCCACCAGAAGCCTGGGAGGGCGGATTCTGTCCACTGCTGCGGCGACAAAGGGCCAAGCTTTGATTGATATCTGACGACCTGCACTCTGTGCTTATTATGTCTACTGACGCTGTGCAGGTGATATGATGTGATGTCGTCGACGGCCTCCGATTCCGATCCGGACCCGGCTCCCACCACGACACCAACACCGACACTGATTCCGACCGCGAATTCCGATATTGATGTCACTGCACAGCCGGCTGTTGTGGTATGGCGGGGCTCCGATGGCGGGGACCAGTCTCTACCGCAGCTGAACTTGGACCTGCACTACAACGCCCGCTCCAACAAGGCATTTTTCAAGTTGCGTACTGCCGTACTCCTCAAGGCCCACCCGCGTCCCCGGAAGACCAACGTCTTCCTCTTCATCCATCCGGAGCGTATACGGACCGTCGCTCTCGATGAAACCCCTTGCCCGGCGGAAGTTAAGACACTAGGCCCTGATACATTCTGCCTGCGCTTCGACCTGAAGAGCGCCCCGGCGCTCATCGTGCCCAAAGGCTCCCTAGCTCCGCGGAATCAGGCGTCTGGTGGCATGCTGGATTCTCTACGAGCGCTCGCCCAGCAAACTGCCTTTGCCGTGTACTCTACCATACCGTGCAGGACCCTACCAAGGCGGCGGCTACTTTCGTTCTGCGAGGCGGCGTCTCGCGACGGACTAAGGTCCATCGCTGCTCATAGTAACATTACCAGTCTCTATGCTGGTAATGGTGGTAGAGTCATTGAGACGGATACCTTGGGCATTTCTGCTACTGCTACCGGTAATGAACATGGCACTGCACTCGAGCTTCCCGCGGAGAACCCTCCTGCGTATAATGAGCTCCCTGCTGGATCACAGCGCCCGGGTAAGTGTGCATCTATTATGAGCATCCCGGCCTGCTAACATGTTTCAGTAGAACCCAATCCTCCGAAGAAGCGGCGGCGAAGCAGCCCCGAGCCATCCACAGGTGTCGACCGGAAATACATCGAGGATATTTGTGCACACATCATAGACAGCAGACTTGCAGACCTGAGACGTGATGTCACCAAGCAGCTGCAGGACCTCGAAACTCGTGTCATGGACCATATAGATGAGAATCTGAGCGCCCAGCGGAAGGATATCACGGAGGACATAGACGACAAGATAGAAGATGAGTACTATGGCCTGAAGCTGGATCTTCAAAACTATGTACGTGAAGAGATGGAGGATACCGAGGACAGGATCCTGGATCACATAAGCAATGCGAGCGTAATGCTACAATTTCATACTTAACAGTATATCGACTGCGTCACGGCTTCGAAGGAATCGCCCGACGCCATAGTTGCAATGTAGCAAACGAGGTGCGACGACTGGCAGAGTGACCTCTGGCTTATTTCTATCGCGCCACTATTGCAGATACCTCTCTAGCCTTTAATTATGACCGCTTAGTATGGGACCATCTCCAACTAGCCAAACCGAATAAGGCCGCATATCTCTGCTTGGCCCACCCATCGGTCTCGCGTTCCCTCCACCCGCGACTTACTCGGTTCCGGGCTCAGGGAGTTTTCGGCGGATTCCCGATATTGCCTACCCAGGTAGCTATTCTCTGGCGAGAACGGGATCTCGTTTTTGATTTTCTGATATCCTATGCACTCCTGGAAGGCGACTTGGAGTATTTCCGCGAAGAACTGGTTGTGCTTGGTGTCCATGGCCTGCTTGAGACACGCGATTTCGAGAACGTCAGGCTGCGCGATCGTGCCAGGACTCCGGGGGTGCAGGAGCCATCGCAGATATCAACACGTCCCTCTCCGCACAGGATTTCGTGCCCAGGAGCAAGGCGTTCAACCGCGCGATCTGACGCGGGGTCTCTGCGTCAGAATGAAGCGCGAGGTTGGTCAGCTCGTACGGATCCGCGGCGGTGTCATGCAGCTCCGTCTCGTTGGTGCACCATTTCGAGTACAGGTAACCAGGTTTCCCGCCCACTATGCGTAGCGTCCTGTAATTATTGCGGAAAGTCGGCCTGATCCTACTGCCGCGGAGTCCCACCTGGTTAGGCCCTCAAAATTTGACTTGATGATCTCCTTGGCCTCGTCGTACGGGCAAGATTCTACGGACCTCTCCCGGGCATGCCCGGTTGGAAAGAAGGCTGCGGCCGTCTAGTTATGGAGGCCGCCCCTCTTCGGCCACAAGGGCGATCTCGAGAAAAGCCGGCGCGAAATCTATGTGCGTGCTGGGGAGAGTCGAGCTGACCTCCTGGGGTACGCCCTGACCGCGCACGATAAGAGGCGGACTGGTATCCTCTTGATAGAGCAGGCCTTTTCCGCCGATGTTCGGTGGTTACCGAGATGATACCCATCGTCGGTCGTGTGGATGATGTAGGTCTTACCCAAGACCCCTTCCCTCCGAAGATCTTGACTACATCCTTGGCCATCTCGTTGTCGGCCAGGAGCGTTCGAAACCTTGCCCTGTGTGTTACACCCACAAGCTGGATATCAGACTCGCTCATTGGCTCTAGGTCTTCCACCCAGGCCACCCCCTGCATTTGATAGTGATCCCGAGGGTTGAAGTTCGCGTCCGCAGGTCTTGGGACCTGCGCATCCAGAACACATTTCGGCGTGTCTCGCCAGGGGTACTGCGGCCGATTGCGGGGCGTCAAGCGGTGTCGTCGGGGCGGTCGTCAGGAAGAAGGACGTGTCCTGCCTGGCCAGATACTTGAGCCGACCTAACACCTCGGCCCTTATAACGTCCGACTGGTGGTAGTTGCGATAGTGGACCGGCGTATCCCCATTGGCGCTCATGACAACCTTGTTATATTAATACGGATAAGGGTCAAGAAGGCTGCCCACGTACGTAGAGCCCTTAGGTAACTGGGCGTAGTTGCTGATGACTTGCCAAGGTATTCCGCGTTGTACCCGGCCTCGACCATCCAACGTGACAGGTAGTCCTTGTTCTCTCCCGAGCCGGCCCATTTATCGTGGTTGGCCCTGGGGGCGATGGCCTAGGTGATGTTTGTTGTGAGCGGCCTGACAGCAAAGGAGAGCCCCCCCGGCCAGACAGCACCGAGATACGGTCCCCTAGTGGTTGGTAAAAGTCGTACCTTCGGATATTAGCTCTCTCTGGACTCAGTGGTTCTCCAGGACACCGCCATACGTGACATGACGTTAGATCGACGACGTAATGTTACCGGTCCTAAAGTTGACGGGAGCATTAACTCGGATGACTTATTACAGCATTGCTCGCTGGACTCCTTCGTCTTCCTTTCTTGGGCCTCTGTGGCAATTGGTCATCCCAAGCATCCAATTGCTCAACTGCAAACCTGCTCATGTCCAGTTTGGCAGAGCAAAGTCGAAGACGTAGTCAAGCCGCATCGGTAATCTATATCGGGCCCATTCAGGGGATCGGATACATTACCCAACAGGGTACAGATAGATATGGGAGGACAGATACAAGCAGGAGCTCAGGTTCATTTCAGAATGGGATATCCACCAGCTATTCGCGAAAGCGGTCCTTGCGCGGAAAGCTGGGCTCTGTGGGTCCAATCGATATCAACACAGGCGTGGCAAGTGTTAGCTGCCCCCAGAAGATCCGGCTTGCGCGGGCATCCAACCCTGTGATTAGCCACTATATATGAAAGGATCGATCCGGACACAGCCATTACCAAGGGCGATATTCCTGTCCAAACCCAACTTACACAGGCACGTGCCAAGGCCGAATGGACATCATGAATGGCGCCCTGATCCCGAGACTTTGTGCTCTCTTCCAGCTACATGCCGAAAACCTTGTCAACGAAGAGCTCAACAATGTGCATCTAAGCATAATGGGCACCGGCTCCCTGCTGGCTATCCATTTCCGGGACTGGTTAATGAGCGCTTTCCAGCTTATTATTCCGGCTCTGGAGATCCTCAGTAGCATATCGGTATGTGAAATAGTTAATTTGGCAGCAGATTGCATGCCACTATCGTGAGTGCCTAGCCTACAGCAGACTATGACGGCTCTTTCACCCAGAATCAGGTATCTGAATCGGATAAGCTGCAAAACTCATCAGGAGACCACATGGATGCTGAATATCAAAGTGACTCCGATGATAGTTCCAAGGCCCAGCCATCCTCCGCTTCGTCAATTTATGGCTCCGTCAACCATGGTCAAAGCCCAGTAGTGGAGACCTCTGCGTTTCGGGGGGGTGGCCAACCTATATGTCTGCCAGTCTACGTTTTGGGTCGTCTTGATGTTCTTGGAGGACAAAACAACTTTGAAACATACTGTGTCGTTCCGGTTGACTGGGAGAATTGACTCTAATGAATTTGAAAAGGTTTTGCCGGCCATTGGGCTGCAGCAACGCATTCCAAAGGGCGTGCTTCTTTTGAGCAGAATGGACAACCGATGCAGACGGCCATGCATTCAAGCACGTTGCGGGGAGAATATCGACAAATATCCGGTAACACCGATGTCGCTCAAGCTCTCAATGAGCTGAACGTCACCTGGAGAGACCATGATGATCTTACTTCTCTCCCTATCGTCAACAACTCACTTACCTGTTCTCGGAACCCACTCGCTAATTATGGATGATTGGTCGTTCCAATTCTCCTTGAAGGATCTAGAGCGCCATTATACACATACTACCCGGCCATTTACCACTCCACAGTCCTTCGATTACTCGATTCGGGAGCATCAAGACTTTGAGCGCCGCAAACTCGACAACGAACTCGCTTTGTGGAAAACTGAGCTTGCCGCATTTCCACCATCTTTTCCAATTCCCCGTGTGGGAGGTATTGCGTCGCGTCCACTGCTTACGCCATATGAAAACGAAGGGGTCGATATCAGGTTCAAGTCGGAATTAAAGGCCTGGATCCAGGTACGTTGCCGCAACTGCAGGGTGACGCCATTGCACTTCTACCTAAGCTATGTCCAGGGTCTTGCTACTACGATATGCCAATGCTAAGGACGTCTCAGTCGGGACAGCGGACGCAAACCGCATCAGCGAAGGGAGGTCAATGGTATTGGATCCTTCGTCAACCTACTGCCGCTACACTTCCACGCCGGGAGTTCTGCCAGATTCGAAGACCTGCGTAAAGAAAGGGGTGATAAGGCATACGCCACCCTGGCCAACTCGGGAGTTCCGTTCGGGTCCTTCTAAAGGAGTAAGATAATTCCGCCTCTATATTCTTCATTTAAAGTTATTAACCATTCGCCTAGGCTGGATTTCCCAAGGCCGGCCATGCGAACACCGATTTTCCAGTCGTTCGTTGACTACCGTCTTGGTCAGCCTGAGAGAACCCACTGTCCATCTGCCAGCTCGGGATGCTCTCTTTCTAAGTTTCCACATTACCATATGGCATCGTTTTCGATGTTGTTGTTGATCCAGAGGGCGATTGCCTGGTTATGCTTATTGTGCGGATAGGCTTGTACGACCAACAGGATGCTGAGCGTCTAGCGAGAAGCTTTAAAAGCTTGGTTGAGGTGTTTTGCAATGATCCTGGTACAGAAAGAGGTCACGCGGAGATGTTTGTGGGCACAGAAATTTATGGAGCACTCAGATTCAGTCGAGGTAAATATGACGGCGCTTTGATAGAGGGTCTCGTATGGCATGCTTGTGAAGCTGATAATTTTGGCCTTAAGTCCTCCACGCGATTGCTCATGGCCCGAGACAGTCATTCATAGACTATATGAGGTGGCTGAGTCCCGATTAACTGAACCTGCAGTCGAATGGAGCGATGGCACGACTGTCACCTATGCAGAGTTGCTAGACCGGGCGAATTCCATTGCAAAATGCACTGATATATGCCGCTGCCCAATGCGGGCGGCAAGTTGCCGTTCCGCAAGCGCCCACTCTGGATTGGATAGGATCTATTATAGCAATCATGCGCGTTGGCGCTGTTTATGTCTCACTCGACCAGGGCAAGCCATGGAGCCGTCTAGCAGCAATAACGAGGGACTGCCAGCCCAGTATCGTCCTCGTCGACGACGAGACCCAACAGTACACTGATAAGCTAGGTGTGACAAGGCCTAAAGTCCTCAACGTCGCAACCATAGAATAGGGGAAGTCGGCCGCTTTGCCGCCGATCGACGTCAAAGGAACTAGTAGGGCAACCATGTTATACACGAGTGGGTCATCAGGCGTTCCCAAGGGAATCATCTTAAAACATAAAGGGCTACGCAATTAGTTTGAACACGCCTTACAGGTCTATAAGCTCGAGTCGGAGCGGGTCTTGCAACGAAGTTCGTCCGGCTTGGACATGTCGCTGATACCAAATATTCACGCGCTCTGTTTTGGAGGAAGCGTCTGTCCGGACCCGAGGCGACACCGTGGCGATGCCGAGGTTATTAGTAAGCTAATATTCTCCCAAAGGATTACCAATACATTTTCCTGTACGTCCAAGCTAGTTACTTGGTTCAAGTACGGAAGCCCAGAGAAACTCTCTTGCTCGGCATGGGCGCAGAGCAATAAAAGGAGGCGAGCCAGGCATAGATGCGCTTCTCAGGGATTTTGTAACCTTAGGGAAAGGTGACCTTCGCCTCTTCCATACGTACGGTCCCAGGGAAACCTCGTTCACTGCTGTGACAATGGAGCTACTTTACGACGATCAGAACCAAGTATCGGCTGCTGGGAACGTCCCAGTTAGCTATACACTGCCTAATTATACCGTGTAAATATTAGATGAATACTTCAACCCTACGCTCCCAGGCGTACAGGGCGGGATTTGTATCGGCGGTCCCGGCCTTGCTGTCGGCTACCTCAACAGGCACGACCTCAACGTGGGAAGATTCATAGCCAACAGACTGGCCACAAACAAAGATCTAACTCACGGCGGGAATAACATGCATCGCACGGGCGATTTAGGCCGGTGGGACGAGACTGGCGCTCTCTTCATCGAAGGCCGGGTGTCGGGGATACCCAAATCAAACTCAGGGCTTACGCATCATTCTACGCGAAGTGGAACATGCTTTTGTTGAAACGGCCCAGGGGCGGCTTAGCGAAGCAGTGGTCCCTGGCCGCTGTTTGTCAGCGGCGGACCCCGAATCCCTCGTTGCTCATGTGGTGTTTAATCAGATTGTCCAAAAGACGAGCGCCCACAGATCGTCGGTACTTTGCCCTCTCGACTGGGCTTACCTCGTTGTATGTGTCCTGCTGTTGTTGTACCGGCCGATAATCTACCACGGATGGACACTGGAAAGCTTGACCGGAGAGCAATTGCTGCACTGCTGCTGCCCTGTAGTATTGGCGTGAGAGCAGTCGGGCTCTCAGAAACCGAGACTCGGTTTAAGGAGCATCTGGGAGGGCATTATACCCGGGAATATGGCTAACGCGTGCCACACCGCGCCCAGCACTGACTCCCTTCATGTTGGAGAGACTTCACTGCTACTGCTTGAGCTGCGAAGACGCATCCAGAGTAGAATTCAACGTCGACCTACATTTGATCACTATGTTCCACATGAGCACGCTGGAAGCTATGGCCTACTCCATCGAGGGCAGGAATGAACAACAGTTACCTGCCGTCGTGATTGACTGGGAGCATGAGACCGGCCTCACCGCTGCCCTCATACGCCAGGGGAAATTGGAGCCTATCGTCATAATGATTTGAAGACATTAGTTCTCACAGGCTTAACGGGCTACTTGGCAAAGCCATTCTTGATGTACTCATTAGCGAACCCCACAGTAGAGAAGGTGCGCTGCATCGCCTTGCGCCATGCTCGTAACCGACAGGACATGCTGGCACTCAACAAGGTATCCCTTCACGGGGGTGACCTTTTGCTTGGCTGTCCCGGGCTTACCGAGCGTGACACCCAGGCCATTTTCGGAGAGGCCGATTTAATCATCCACAACGGCGCTGATGTCTTTTGTGGAGTGGGCGAGGCGTGGCGGAGAGCAGGGCATGCACCCTACTGCGGTGGCGTTCATAGAACCATTGGGAAGCGCGGCGATATCGGTGTCCCCAACTCATAGCCGACGCGGCCGCTAATGGGTCAGTATGACTCAACGCTTCGTTGGTTTAGATGACATTAACCGTGCTAAACATCCGATATACTGTCCTCATTTGAACTTGAAAGATACGGAAAGAACGAAAAAGTACAATCGCACTCCGGACTACAGTCCTGTCACGTGAAATCGTAGGGCCCCTTTATGGCCCAGTAACCTCAAGGCAAACTTTACCCTTAGCTTATCTCCTGCTTGAAGTCCCTCTTGACTCGAATGCTGTTCAGAGGAATCTCGTCGCCACTCATCCTCCTTCCATGTCTTCCTACGCCCGGTGAGCTTGCTACGGCGTGAGTGACGTTATGCTCCGGTCGCAGCTTGGGATCGAATGATGTGTCGTCGTTGTCGGTCGATTTTCCCTCCTCATCCGATAGACGATAGAAGTCACCATCGGTAACCCCGATGGACTCGCCGCGCTTGGGACGCGGAGCATTTGCCGAGGCCCCACCCATAGTTGCTTTGGTCGGACGGCTGGCATCTTTCGAGCTTGACATTGACATCAGCTTCCGTAGACCAATAATTCGACCGATGAGCTTGAAGGCAGGGACCATGGTTGGTAAGCAGGCTGAGACGATCCCTGCTGACATCTCGATGGCCGTCCATCCGACTGTTGGTGCCAATGTGTACGACGGATCTAATGCGCTGTACGAGAAGAGTACGGTGAAACGATAAGCGGAGGCGAAGACGACACTGTTCGTGGAAAGTCAGTTGTCTCGCTCATAACTTTAATAAAGGGGGTTTAGGCCAAATCCTACAAGAAACCAAGACCAAATGCAAAGCTGAGCGCGATCCTGTCTGCCTGCCGTAGCTGTAGCTTCCAGATTGCCGGCATAGGCAAGATAAGGATGGCGAGATCGCTTAAAATGGTCGAGGCCGCGTTGGCGATCCAGGTTCCGACTTGATTGACGCACCGTCCAGGCATATCTGGTGCCCAAACTTTCTGCACTGGCACGCAAATGAAAATAAACACGAAGGTAATACATATGACCCAGGCTACTATGAAGGCCCCGATGGCATATGCTGCCTTCTTGAAGTACGAGAATCGAAAGATGCGGTAGAACATCATTAGGATAGAAAGTTTCGTCCAGACCAGGTTGAATACGTAGAGGATCTCGGCGACAAGTAGAAATTTTGCTTGCATAACAACATCGTCCGTCGGTACCTGCTCAATGTGGATTCCCATGCCGTAATGGATCATACCGCCGATAAAGCCATCGACGACCAAATTCCATAACTAGATGACCGGTTAGACATTTTTTTCCCACTCTAGAACCGATATGCCTAAGTAATGTCCTTGCGCTTACCATCGACCAAATAATCAAGTAATCATCCCACCATAACTTCTGCCCCTTCTCCCATCGTGCAAGGATTCGAAGTGCGACGGATACAAGCGCGAGCACTGTTACCGCCACCACTACCGAGATAGACCATGGCTGGAGGTTCTCAGGGTATCCGTCCAGCTCGACTGCCATTGTGACGATTATGCCAACATTTGCGGGACTCTTTTACAATCCGTGGTAAGCCAGATTGACTGCGTTAGAGAGCATTAATAACACACGGAAGTGGTCGTTTGAGCTCTGCTTCCCCTTTAGTGGATATTTCAAGCCGTTACTCATCCAGTCGCGATGTGTCGAATCTGAATAGTGCCGAAAAGTTTGAGGCCCCACACCAAGGTGGCGGGACACTATTAGATCTCGTAGCATCGTCGTAGTGAGGGCAATTCGGTGATGTTTAATTATGGGTCTTAAATGATGTGTCAGTTACTGTATTCTTACAACCACCTTGGTAGCCTGCAGTTTAGTCACTTGGTTCCTACATGGTTCTGTTTGGCTCTTTCGCTTTTAGTCCGTAGTCCGTCGTGCGGCAACACATATTCCTAGCAAGACCAGTCCGTACTAGTATTTGACTACTCAGTTTGTACAGGAAAAACATGTTCCCAGTTGGAAATGGTGATTATTTGCGGCTCACCCTGTCAAAAACCGCCGGTTTGCGAATGACCTTTAAGTCAAAATAAGGATTGCGCATCCAATCAGTTATTGGAGGATTATTCATCGGAACCCGGGGTAACCCCTTGAAGTCGATAACGCGTTAGTGCTTACAATTTTCTGATCGTCTGCGATACTCTTTGTTAATTCGCCCACACTGACCCAATCAACATCTTCAGGAAAAGCTACCTCTAGCCCCACCTATTTTGCGCTATGACAGGAATATCGTTGACGCGACACTTAAAATACCTTCACACTCGCGTTTCTGTGCTGTAGCGCAACTTAGTGGAGCTTTAGCGGACGTTTTTCGGGGCTACAGTGGGCTCAGCTTCCGGTTTAGGCCTAGAGCTTTCTGAAAAATTGTTAGCCGAGACGCCTTTTTGCCTTCAAGGGGATATTGGTCCATCATCGTTTGGGCAGGGAGAAAATTTGCGAACCATAGAGTAATTTACCGAGTGCCAAGCGACCGATTTCCATGGGCGAACCTCAGGTCCGTACCAATTGCCGTTCGAAAAGTGACCGCATAGGGATGTGACATGGACGATCCGATGTCTTGGCCACTGGGGCATATCTCCGGGCCGTCTTGTGCATGATATCTTGGTAGAATGTCCCACAGACTCCATGAACGTATGTTATAATATGTCGTTGAGGGCGCCACAGCTAGGTTGACCTCGCTGCAACCCTGCGCTCATCCTAGTCCCCTACATACAAAATCAAGTCGGCAGCCAGGGCGGAGTCCGTAGTTCTGCCATAGCATCACCACCGACAACATCACCGCGGATCATCACGACACCACCGTAATATCAGGGCCATATACTTAACTAAGGGGCCTCTCGTCGGCCCCCAAAATCCTTTGGGACCTAACTCTAACCGTAACCACATGACCTTGACCCCAACCGTGCACCCGCTGGGTTGAATCCGCTATGGTAAAACCTGAAGTATTACCCTTGCTAACCTGGGGTGGGCGACTTGTGGGGGCAGTGGATAAGCGTCGGTAGAATTGCCAATGAGCGTTTAGCGCAGGAAAATTAACAAATCAGCGGGGTCAACCTAGCTGGGGCTGTTAGTGCCTCTCGGTGCCCACCACAAGCACGAACCGAGTGGAAATAATAAATGCCGAGAGTCAGCCGTTCCTAGTGAAGTCTCTCGAAGGTTTCACGCCTAAGCGCCTGGCTTGACGAGTACTTATTTCTAAGTACATGGGCTTTAACGCGAAAGCTTGAGACTGGAGTCTTCGTGGGTCTGTAACATTTTATTAACGGACGCTACGTTGGCCGAGACCGCAGAGGAGAAATTTGAAGTGCCATTCGCCCGAGCCATGGGTCCCGGGAGACTTTCAGGGGAGCGGGAGAATTGGTCTATAAACCTAGTATCCTTAAAGATATCGGATCGGAAAAATAATAGATGAAGGTCTTTAGCATAAAACCATGCAAAACAAACTAGCCTATACCGTATTCAGAACAGACTGTATATAGTGCTATTGTCAGATATAAGGAACATCAGTTATTTTTATATTAATCACTAGTTATAAATGCTCTAAAACGCGTACGGCACTTTAAGGTAATCTAGTCCCGGAACATAAATATTCTAAGTAAAGGGGATCTTTAGTATATGGGGTACAAACGCACCTCTGCTAACCGATACACCCCTTCAACACCTTAAAGTATTTACGGCATTAATCGTTATATTTTTAAAAAGTTATAACTTTCTATTCCGCTTTTTCTCTAGGAATTAAATTTTCTTAATTAGCTAATTCCTCTATTGAAAAATATTTTAAAGTATGTCTTCGTTATTAAAAACTTCTATAATATTTATTAATTTATTTTAATTTTTAAATAACTTAAAACATTTTCGTAATACAGCTTTTATTAAACTTTTAACTAGTATATTGCGTATTAACGTATAATTTACTTTAATTTAACTTTTTTACTATTATTTAATTAATTATTTTATTATATAGTTAACGGTTATATAGTTAAAGTAACTTTTAATTTTTTAATAAATTATAAATTTGATAAAGTTTTATATAACTTATATAACTAATAATAATTCCCTTTCGATTATAATAATAATTATTATATTAAATTTATTCGCTTACTCTTTTATAACTTTTTTAAATAATTTTATAGCGTAAACTTAAAAACTTTCTCAATTAATAGTATTATTTATTAAAAAAACATCGTTTTAAATATTTAATAAATCCTTACCTCCGAAGTATAACGCTAACGTTATATTTCCGATAAGGTATAATATAACTCGATTAGCAGCTTTAAGATATACGTCGTTAAAATTTAAGTTAAATCGGCCAAGTCGGAATATAATAAAAGATATATTGGGTCATATATTAATTATTATATGAAAAATAAAACGGATTCTCTTCTACTAGTTATTAAAAAAACTCGAAAAGATTAAATTATAATTGGGTTTTAACTTAACATTAATTATAAATATCTTTAAAAATTAAAGCAACGAATATCTTGATAAAAATAAATTATTATAAGTTTTTACCTTCTATAAAGGTATACTATTTTCATATTTATTTAATTAACTAATTAATGAAAATTTAATTTTTTCGTAATAGATTATAATAATATTATTTATAATAAAAAGCACTCTTTAATAAGTAAAACAATAAGGTTCGTAAGAAACGAAGTTATGCTTTAATTTCTTAAACGTTTCAGTAAAATCTTTCTACTAAAACAAAAGTAACTCTCTTAATTTATATAATACTAAATTAATTAGAAAAATATTATTAGGTTACTAGTATTTTAAAGGCGTTTTTATATATATTTAATGATTATATAACATTCGATTACGCCCTTATACTATTTTATAATAAAAACTCTATTAATTTAATTCGTATTGAAATTTTATAAGTATCACCGTTTTTAAAGATTATCGTTAACGTAAAAGCTCTTAATGTCACAGCCTTGTTCACCGTAGACGGCTCCAGTACATATACAGCTGCAGCACTAAGAATGATTGCTACAATTGCGATTATTCCACTGACCTTTTACCCTCGTGGCGCTATAGCTAAGGTGTAGCTGTAATATTTGATAACTTTATCGAAATAAAATTTATTTCTTATTATATATATATATCGCATCTTTATAAATATATTACTTTTTTTAATTATACTTTCTATTTAACGTATTATTATTAAAATTCAACTTGAAAAAGAACATATTATATTTATTTAATTTCTAACCTTATTTAAAATTTAACATCTCGTTTATTAAAATACTTTTAAAACGAACATTTATAAAAAAGATAATAAAAACGTTAATAATCCTTTATAGTCATTTTATATCTTAACGTTTCTTAAAATTACGCGAAAGGTATAAAGATAAAGTAATAATATCTAACACCGTTAGGTCGTAATTAATCTTTAGTATAACTCTCGTACGTACTAACCGTACCGTTTCTATTACTGCTAAATAAGCTCCTATATATTCAGCGGCCAAACGCTAAATTCGTAAAGAACAAAAAGCTATTAGCACTCTATAACAGTAAGACTTAACTATTTCGTTAACTCTTTAACACAACGTTAAAACAATATACTAGCAAAGCTATTTTGAAATTTAAGAGATAATAAAAACAACCACAATAACAACAACTAAATATCGAAAATATCAAAAGCTAATAGCCGAAAGAGGTTGCGTTCATAAGCAGCTCCAAGCGCTATAGAGTACATCAAGCGAAAAGCATACATCTCTAAGCAAAATACGTAGGGCGAAAATGTTACTTTTTATTAGATATAAGGGACATTAATTGTTATTTTATTTATAAACAGTTACAAGTACTTTAAAACGCGTATTGCATTTTAAAATAATCCTATCCCGGAATATATATATTTCAATTAAAGAGAATCTTCTATATAAAGTGCTAAAGCACCATTTACTAACTAATACACCCCTTTAACACTTTAAAGCATTTACGGCGTTAATTGTTATAATTTTTAAAACTCTAATTATTTATGCCGTTTTTTCTTCAACGATTAAAACTTTTTAATTCATTAATTCCATTTTTAAAATCGCTTATAAAATCTTTTTCCGTTAATTAAAAGCTTTAATAATATCTATAATTCTAACTATTTTTTAAAGTATCAAAAAAGTTCATCTAATAAGATTTTAATTAATTCGTAAACTAATATATTACTTATAAGCATATAATATACCTTAATTAAATCTCTTTATACGGCTTTTTATAATTAATAATTATTAATATTCATATACTACAATTTTGTTATTAATAGGATAATATCGGAATTAATAAATCGTATAATCTATTAATTATCGTATTATATATTTAACGGTTTTTATATTTAAAGTAATTTTTAATATAATAATTAATCGAAAAATAAAAAGATTTCTTTTACACTTTATGTAAAAGATAATAATTCCGCTTCGGTTATAAAAGTAGTTCTAATACTTTGCTTATATACTCGTTATTTTATAACTTTTTTAAATAATTTTAAAACGTAAGCTGTAAAGCCTTTTTGATAAATCATATTATTCGGAAAAAAAACCTCGTTTTAAATATTTAATAAATCCTTACTCTTAAATTAAAACGTTAACATTTTAATTTTAATTAGGTATAATATAACTTAATTAACAGCTTTATGATATACGTTATTAGAGTTTAGGATAAATCGGATAAATCGAGATATACTAAAAACTATATCCGATCGCGTATTAACCGTTATAGAAAGTAAAGTAAATTTTCTTTTAGTATTTATTAATAAAGTCTAAATAAGCTAAATTAGAATTCGGTAATAATTTAACGCTTGGTATTACCGTGTTTAAAAGATTATTTAAAAGTTTTATAAAAATTAAATTAATTAGCTTATTTATAAAGTCAAGTTAAGATAACTAGATTTTCCTATTAGATTGATTTTTACTTATTTTAATACCGAGAAATTATTTTAAGTTATTACTTATTATAAAGGTATGCCGTTTTCGTACTTATTAAATTAATTAATTAATGGAATATTAATTGTTTTTAAAATATATTATAATAATATTCTTTATATAATATGAAGATAAATACCTGTTAACGAATAAAATAAGCAGGCTTGTAAGAAACAAAAATGAATCTTAATTTTTTAAAGGTTTTAATACTATTGTTTTTTTTATAATAAAAGTAATTTCCTTAATCTATATAATACCTTTTAAATTAGAAAACTTTTATTATATTACGGGTATTTTAAAGGCATTTTTATATATGTTTCATAAGGGAGATTAGTGTTTACAAAAGTGTTTATAAGGTTATACTGTTTAAACTTTAAATCAAACCTAGCCATAATAGCTCTTAAAGCTTAAAATAATTTTTAAATATTACGAAATATATATATATTATTATAAACGTTTTTAAGCTGTTAATCGTTTCGTATAACGAGACGGGCCTTACACTTTTAAAATTAGCTATGTGGATTAAATCTGTAAACATACACCTATATATATCTTAAAACCTGTTTTTCTTTAATTAAAAATTAATTAACGACTTCTCAGACTTTTATTTTTTTCATAGTTTTATAAGTAAACCTCTTCGGTTTTACAAAATCCTTCCCTTAACGGGTATATACTTAGCTTTTTATAGCTTCGCAGCGGTGGTAATAAATTACGTTTATATATCTAGTTTTACACTTTAAAGATTATATATATTTTTATATTAAAACGTTTTCGATTAAAGTAATAAGTAGTTCGGGTAATTAGTTTCCTTAAATATCCGGAATTTATTAATAGATTATTAATCGAATTAATAAAATAAATTAATCGTTTTACGTTAAAAGCGGTATTTAGTATTTTATAGTCGTATTAGTAATTATCCTTTTAATACGAAATATACGGAAAGCTTAAGTTTATAACTCGTAAGATATTTTAGTTTTTTACTCTTAGTGTAAGTTAAATAAAATGATAAAAACTTGACCTTACCTTTTTTATTTCTGTAAAGCAATAGTCGTAATAGTTATTAAAATAAGACGTTCGTAAAAATAATAAGCTAAAAAACGACAATAATTTAGATATAACGATCGTATAAAGATAATTGATTTTATACCAATAAGCTTTATTTTCTTTACTTTATACGTTTTATACATTTATATTATTTTGTTATCACCTCTTTTAACTAACCGGCAATTAATTTATTCTCTTTAAGTTTTAGTTTTTTTATATATTTATATATTTAGTTAAACTGAGCTCTAACTAGGTAGTTCTATTATTATAATAACTTTTAAAACTTCTTTTTTAAGATTTTAATATTAATTAATAAAGTAGTTTTTTTGTTAAATTGTACGTCTTTAATAGCTATAATCTTATTAATTAACTGGGTTTCAGTTTTATAAATATTCTTAAATCGGTAATTAACGAAATAGCTACTTTATATTTTAAGATTTAACTTTTAAAGTTTTTATTGTTTTCTTTATAATAGTAGTTATTGTAACGTAGGTTATATAGCTATATGCTCGTAAGTAAACTTATTAAAATTTTTAATAATGTCCTATAACGTTGTTTTTTATACGCTGAATAAATATAATAAACTTTTTATAAGCTTTTCTAAAAAGGTACGTCTTTATAGATACGGTTATATGAATATATTACCGCTTTAAAAATATAGAAAAGTAAAAATAAAAGTAAGCTAACGCTATTTTATATCGTAATCGTTTTCTTTTTAATTATCGCTCTTAAACGCTTTGTGTTTCGGTTTTAGGCCTAGGTATACGATATTTAAAGCTTAAATTTAATATTAAAAAAAGGCGATTAAAGCAGATTTAGAGGTTAATAATTTTTTAAAGTTTCGTTATCACATTCAGATATTTATTAAGAACAATTATCTTGATTGTTTAAAATCTTTAAAAAAATATCGAAATGTTAAAATCAATATATCTTGCTTTCAATTTTGAGAGCAAGTATTCTAAACAGAACCTAAGTATTTATCGGTCGTAAATATAATATATTTATTTTCTTTATAGTTTTTTTAAAAAATTTATAAAGTCGATAGCAATTCGTGATTTTAATCGAAAGATTTCCTTTTTGAATTTATGGCGTATCTGTTTTTTAGCTTTCGTTTCCCTATATACTTGGTAATAGACTATTATGAGACCTTTTAAGCGTACTCCCTTTATATAAAATTATACTTAAGCGATTATTTTAAGCCCTAGATATCTTAATTTTAAGCGCTATATAGTACTGGTACCGGCCTATAATAATTCGCTATTTATAAGTTAATATTTTATTTATAAGAAACTAAGATTGCTTAAATATTCTTACGTTAATATTTTTAATAACGACTTAATTAAACTTTTTATTAACGTAGTAATAATTGAATTATATTAATTTCGAATATTATTATTAATTTATTTATTATGTTGTTAATTTCTTCCTTTTCGCAGTTACTTACAAAATACGAGATTATATATAAAATTCTTGTAATACACTACGTTATATAGCCGTAACTTTTAAAGGCTTTAAAGGTTTTAAAATAATATATTTACTTTTTTATATCTATTAATCGGGTCGAAATTATTCTTTACATATATACCGCCGCCTTAAATCTTTATCTTATATTGTAAAAACTTGTTAATTAAATTAAAAATGTATACTATAAACTTTAAATTCAGAATAACGGTTTTTTTTATAAAAAAATTTAAAACGTAACGTTTTTATTATTATGTTAATTAAAAATTAAAAAGTATCTTAATATTAATTTTGCGGTTTTTGAAAATTACTTTACCTTTTAAGTAATTAATTCTTTGATAATTTTTGATAAATAGTTTATTTTTATATTAAGAATTAATCGGACACGATTCGATTTTAAATTAATATCATAACTACCTTATTTAAAATAAAGTTTGTTAAAGCTTTGTTAAACAATGCGTAATAATATTAAGATAACGTATATGTATAGTTTAGGTACCTTTTATACTAAATCTCTTTACTTTTAAGTTTTAACGTTTTCGTTTGTTATTAATATTGTTTTAGCCCGTTTAAAAACTTTTATAATTACCTCGTTTTAGCCTTTACCTTAATGTTTTATTACGTAATTATTTATTAATATTTTTAATTTCTTTGCAATTAAGATCGTCCTAAATAAAGGGATTAACAAATAATTCGTAAAATCTTAAAAATGTTTTTTTAACGTTTTTAAATAATATAAATAATAATTAAGTCATATTTTAATAATCTAAAAAGTTGGCTGCTAATTTTTAATAATTAATTATTCCGTTTTCGATTTTAACCCTTTTTATTTTCTAAAAGGTTATTATCTATATTGTAATAATGGGAGATAGTATTATATATATGTTGTTAACCTATATAACTGCTATTTCCGTTTTTGAAACATTATGTCTTTATTTTTAGGCTATAATTTCTTATTACTTTATAATTTATATATATCGTTTTTATATTAACTTTAAAGATTACTTTAACTATTCTCGCTATTTCCGTTAAGTGTTAATTAAAACCTTATTATTGAAAATCTTTGTAGATTTAACTAAGCTAACGTATTACTTTCAAACTTTTTTTTTAAAAAGAAAATTGGGTTTTTAATAGTTAAGACATAAATTTCAAAATTTATTTTATTAAGTTATTACTATTTTTATAAAAGTTTTCGTATTTTCGGTTATAGTAGGTACACGTCACGAAGTTTTAAGTATAAATTTATCTACTTTTAATCGTTATTTTAAAAGGATTTATTAAGGAGTTAATACAATCGATTTTTTAATAGTTTTTTAATAAAAATAAATATAATTAAAAAAACCAATTAAAGGGGCGCACGTACCATTGGGCCGCCCCCCCCCCCCCCTCTTAATTTACACACCTCGAATTTTAAAACCTTTAGTTTATAAAGTCCTATAACTTAATAACTACCATTCTAAATAGAAAGTAATTAATACAATTTTATAAAACAGTTTTCAGATATTATATTAAAGAAATAAAATAAATCTTTATTAAGCGATAGTTTATTAATTTATATATATAAATTAATTAATAATAATAATAATTAAAAAGTGTTAGTTTTTACAATATAGTATAATAATACTTAATGTAAAAGTGCAAATAATACATTAACTATACTATATATTATAAGTGCGAAAGTACTAATATATACGCCTTTTATTTATATAATAATAAAAGTATTAAAAATATATTAAATCAAAAGAATTTATAATATATATAATAATTTCAAGTAATTATAACCATATTAGTTACGTTTTAAATAGTCGAATACAAGTGTATATAAGATATAATATACGTTAGTTTACAGAGAAATAACATCGTATACATTGACGTAAAAATAAAGAATTAAAATTAATTAGAAATATCTACATTTCTATTAATATATAGCTTAAGTCCTTATATTATCTGATTTAAATTATTTATAAGTATTTAGTTTTTAAAATATTATTTACGTAAACATAATACTGTATAATTTATTTTAGTTATTTTATAATTAATCTAATATACTTTTTTTATACAGTATAAAAATTATTTTAATTTTCTTTATTTTGACTTTATTTCAAAAGTTTTTTATAACTTTATTTTTTACGAAATTTATAATCTTATATTTTAAGGTTAATATATATTATTAGTTAGTTATATTCCTTAATTAAAAGATAAACGTTTAACTTTTATTATATTTTAATTTAATTTTATATCTATATCGAACATTATATTACACTTTAAAAATTAGTTTACGCTATTATATATATACTTATAATCTAACTTTATGTCAAAATTCGCTTTTCGCTTTATAATACATTATCCGTCACTTATTATATATTATAAAGGTTTTAAAATTCGGGGTGTGCAAATTAAGGGGGGGGGGGGGTTATGCATTTTTACGTGCGCCCCCCCCCCCCCCCCCCCCCCCCCCCCCCCCCCCCCCCCCCGAGGCCGGCGGACGGGCGCCCCTCTAGCACCAGAAAAGATATGCAATATTTTAAGCTGCGCCACTCGAAGCTACCACACGCCTAGTGGCACCGTGCTGTAGCCAGGACACCGGTAACGCAATAACTGCTGCCACCGTATATTGCTTCGAGCAGGGGTAATGCACTGATGCTGAAACATCCCAATGACTGCTATGGTATCGGGCACGATATTTAAAACACTGTCATGTCACTGCGGGCTACCAGTAGCCACGTTATACAAACTAGAGGTAGCTTGTATATGGGCTAACCTTCGATACATAGCGACCCAGAACTTTAAATATGGGAAAGCGTTATGGAGCTCTAGCGCCGCGACCTGGCAGTATCTGTGGAATCACTAAAAGTCTCGATGTACGTGGACAACTGCGGGGAAGTCTTATCCCTATAACTTAATCACCGCCCAGTATTTCATTTTCATCGCGGCTTATTGCCATTGAAAAATATTTGAAGTGACCTCTGTCTTTTCGTGGAGCTGCTTCTTGGCAGTAGGCATCCCGGACATCCCCGACGAGACATCATGGCCGCTACACGGACCGTTCAAGTTGCCCACTTGGATTCCAAGGTCGGATATGCTATATCGAATGACGAGCTGGACTCTGCCAAACCAACTTGTGTCATGATCAACTCCATGAACACCACCGTATCTCTGTACGGACCGCAGATGAACAGCTCGAAGCTTACGGATGCCATAAATGTACTGGCGGTTGAGCCTCTGGGGCATGGCGCTACAAGCTGCAACACGGATCACTTCACGTACTGGGATACGGCGTTGGTTGTTCTGCAAGCTATGACTGCGCTGGGAGTGGAGAAAGCTTTTGCCTTGGGCACTAGTCAGGGTGGCTGGATCGTCGCCCGCATGGCTCTATTGGCTCCCGAGAGGGTAAGCAGTTTGAGCTGGCGAATTCGGTCGGCTGGATTATCTGCTGACGGCTCTAGATATTGGGTCTCATGCCCCTAGGGACATCGATGGACTGCGAGTCGGCTGAGTCTCGCACGAAGGGCTGCTGGTAGGCGATTCCTGGCTAAAGTAGAACTTGTCGTTGACTAATTCCTTGTATCAGGGATCCGGTCCCATTCGCAAAGCCCTTCTTGGCGAAATGGACCTCCTCTACACCAACTCCGGACTTCGTAGTCGAAGATGACTGGGTTGCATCTGTGATTAGCTTGGGTTTTGGGGCCTCGGCAACACCGAGTATCACCGAGAGTTGGACCAAGATCATCAAGAGTGTGTACTCAGGTGACGAGGGACGCCGAAAGCTCAGGTCGTCCGCCATCTGCTTAGCGGAAAGAGATGGACTCCTACTCAGAATAGGAGATATCAAATGTCCCGTTCATTGGCTGCAGGTAAGTTGTTACCTGAGGTCTCCTATTGGGAATACGGTGACCGTCTAGAAAACAATGCTAAGGAGAAAAAATAGGGACTTTCCGACGCAGTTTATAACTCGATAGTTCCGAACGAACATATTAAGCTATTTACATCTTCGAAGGAGGCCAAGATTGACTTTCTCGAAGGCGGTACGCACTTTCTCTCTGCATCCAATCCGAATGAGGTTGAAGCGGCTCTTTTGAATATGATTAGGAAATATTCCTAGATAGAAAGCGCTTCGAAATCATCAGGTTTAGAAGGGTAACCGTCTGAAAATGATGACTCGTTCTGCCGGGCTACCGCGCCACTACGCTGCTGCGCAGTAGTGAAACATTGTTATATGTCACCGCTGGACGTCCCCCTGCATTGATCCTTAATGAGATATTGCAGTATTAGGAAAGTGATAGGGAGACTAAGGAATGGTGCGAGTCTGAGCGTTTATAGAGTGGCGCACTTTGCTGTTGTGCAAAGTTGTATCGCCGCCGTTGATCTGATATACGAATTTCTATACCAGCCCTCCCC
>QJNV01000455.1:0-45902 GCA_004155935.1 Monosporascus sp. GIB2 | reverse complement strand
CCCCCCCCCCAGTTGCAGATGAGTAGTAAACCAGGAATCAAGACACTAGCTCACAGATCAAGTGCAACACATCTGCCAACAGTAAGACGATTAAGTTGTAAGATTAGTAAGGGTTTGTAAAAGTTAACCTTTTATACGTATTTAAGATTTCTCCTTAAGGTTTACCGCCTAAAACTTTACGCTTTTTATGTTATATTATATAATTATGCCGAGCCGTAACGGGCATAAGGTTTATTAAGGTTGAAACTTGCCGGTAATTACGTTTATAAGGTTTTTAAGCCGATATTAGTCGAGAAATTGCGTGCTTATAAGGCCCTAACAAAAAGTGAGATTTTACGGAATTAAGATATATAATTTATTTTAAATCGTAAAAACTACTAAATAATTATCATGTACCAAGATATTAGGTATAATATTTATCGTACTATTATATCGTATAATAATTTTCGTGTATTTAGCTTAGCCTGGAGAATATGGCTTAAACCTATTAATATTTTATATTTTACAATATTATGGTTATTTTTACATTAGAATAATTTAAATACATTAAAAAATAAAGATAAAACTTAGATTTATACCTAATTAAATGAGAAAAGATTATAACCAGAAACGGTTAAAAGGATTAATTCTTTCGGAGGGAAAAATAGTTTATCTAATTATTAAAAATATTTACATAAAACGCTCAAAATAAAAATTTAGGTTTAAATATATTAGCCCGTATAAATTTATTAAGAAAATTTTAAAAAGTAATTACTAATTGGAATTACCACTTAAAGTTATATTCTATCTAGATTTTTATGTATAATTGCTTAAGTTAACAATAAATAAGAATAAAATATATATCTAATAAGATAATAAAAAAAATAAAAGATAAATAGGTGTATAAAACGGAGAAAATTTTCGATACGAGAAAAACTAATGGATTTACCTAGTATTTAGTTAATTAAAAAAATTACCTAAATTTCGAAAACATTTAAAAACCTGCAAAAGTTCTTATAAATATTTAATAACTATGAAGGAATTATTACTAATAACGAAAAGTACGCTTTAATTAACAATCGACTAATCGGTAATATTTACGTTACCCCAATCGGCTGGATTTACGGCTTACGCGGTTACGGATATTGCGCTTTCCAGCTATTTCTGCTCGGTTTTTAAACGCTTAAATTTTTCCATCGCTTCCGTACCCTGGATATTACGGCGAATTATTTTAATACTCTTAAGATAAAAAGTCGTTTTTGTTTCTGCAAACGGTTTAATTTATTTACAATAACCCGTAAGGTTTGACGGGCTTATTTTTTTTTTCACTTTAAACGGTTCTCCTTATTTAGCAACTTTTAGTAGTCTACCTTAAAGGGACCGAAAATATTATAAGGACCCCCGTACTAAATGTAATAAGTACATTTAAAAAAATTATGGGCCGCCTTATACGATACGTTTTCTTTTTCGCAATGAAAATAAAAGGGCATAGTAAAGCTAAAACGTTATCACGCTTCTTAAAGCGAAAATTTTAATACGAGTAAATATAATAAATATAAGGAGGGGAAGTTGCTTATTAGAAATAACGAATAAGCGATTCGATTTTTAAGAACAAAAATTTTAAAAAAAGGGGAGATCGTATTATAATTTAACAGGTTTAACCTCTCCAGATAGTTAGGGCATTAGGAAAATAACCTCCGACATAAGCTAAGACGTTATGTAACCGGCTTAAAGGGCTTAAGAGTTTTAGCATTTTAAGCTAGTTAAATTAAAAAGGCGGCTTAAAAAGTTTAAAAATTTAAAGATTTCAGCCAGTTAAACTTATTAAGCGAAAACTAAAATATATACATTCGTTAAATGCTATAATGAAATAACGACAGCTTGTAATATAACTTCGTTACTCAAAATACTCTTGGTATGATAAAACGTAACTTAGTAACCCTTATTACCTATTGCCCAGTTTTCCACGGTACTCCTGCCAACATAAACCCGTACGTTTAAGTTTAATAATTAGTTAACTAGTCTAGCCGTCATAATAACGTACAAAATATTATCTTTTAAATTTTTACTATTACTGTAATAAGGAGGCTTGTTATTAAAATATACAGTTCGAATAAGAATTATTTTATTAGTTAATAAGTTTTAAATATCGTAAATATTCGTATTATAATAAGCGATAACGTAGTTAATAAACGTTTTAAGATTTAAAGTTTAACTTTTGATTTTTCTTTATAGTGGTAATTATTATAATATAAGTTTTATAACTATATATTTATACCCAAATTTATTAAAACTTTCTATAAAGTATTATAATACCGTCGATATACGTTAGATAAAGATAATAAATCTTGTATAGGTTTTGTTATAAGAGTACGTATTTAAAGGTACGGCTAGAGAAATATATTACTATTTTAAAATATATATAACTAAGAACGAATGTAATTGAACGTTATTCTATATTATAATCATTTCGTACCCCCGTTTTAAGTTTAAGCATGTAATATTAAAGGTTAAAAGTTGATGTTAGGGGGTGGGGACTAAATTTCATTATCGTATTTGATTATTTAAAGAACGATTTCATCTTAGTTTAGTAAAATTTATAAAAGGTATCGAAACGTTATAATTACTATATCTTACTTTCGAATTTTAAGATAAATATGTGAGTAGTTAAGGTGATTTTCTAAAAGAGCTTTAATTTGTAACTCTAAGATTGCAAGAACAAAGCAGGAAGCAGCTATATCTAGCTGTCCTTCCCCAGTTATTAATGAGAAAAGTTAACCAGGAATCAAGACACCAACCCAGAGATCAAGTGCAACACATCTGCCCACAAAATGTTTTAAATAATATCTAAGTATTTATCGATTTTATATATAACGTACTTATATTTTTAAGGTTCTTTTTGAAAGTTATAAAATCGACGGCGACTTTTTAATTTAATTAAAACGCTTAGTTTTTAGTTCGTAACATATTTCCCTTTTATTTTTTACTTTATTACATACTTAGTATTTTATTATTATAAATCTTTTTAAGCGGGTTTCTTATATATAACAGTATAATTAAGAGATTATTTTAAAATTTAGATAGTTTAATTTTAAGTACCATATAATACCATTACTAGTTTTTAATAAATTTATCATTTATAAGTTAGTATTTGATAGATAAAAAATTTAAATTAAATTATTTATTATTAACGTCTTATACAAGCTCCCGGGACACACAAGTTCGCGGGACATTTTTTTTAATATTTTAACTACCTAACTTTAATTACCTATTTCTTAACAACTATAATATAAACGACTTACTAAAATATTTAGAATAAATTTAGTTATTTAAGTTAAAAAATAATCCGTACCTTAGTTATAAAAACATTAGTTTTATTTATAATATTTTACGTATTAATTTAGAAGCGCGATTAAACGGTAAACGCGCCCAAACCGATAGTATTCCCGATTTGCGAAAATTAACGCCGACCGAAAAGAAATTTATTATCGAAAGAATTTTTAATTTAAATACGCGAGCGTTTTTTATTTGATTTTAGTACGTAAAAGATATGGCTAATTTACTATTTGTTTAGCGCGTTACGGAACGCGTTAAAATTAATTAGGTATCGAATTTTATTAAACGGTAAAAAAAACTTAAAACGCGTTTAAATCGAACAATAAATTATTAAAAGGTTTTATGCGAAATTTTAAAGGTATTTTGTAAATAGTTTAAGCTTATTTGGATTATAATCATAAAATACGGTATTATCGAAAAGGATATTTATAATTTCGACGAGATAAGGTTTTTAATAGGGCTTTTTATGATAGCCGGTATAGTTATTATTAATGCTAAAAACGTAGAAAAATTAGATAGATTTAATAACGAAATTGAAAATGGCTTATAATAATATAAGTTATTAATTTTTAATATTAAGCCTTATTTTTATTTATTATTTTTATTAGGAAAAATTATTTTTTTCGCTGGTTCGCCGATAACCCATTTTTATCCAATTGGAAGATTATTGTAAGTAAGAACGGTTAAATAACGAATAAATTAGGTTTAAAATGGATTTAATATTTCGATAAATATATTAAAATGCGTATGAAAAGTTCGAAACGTTTTTATATTTTTGACGGTTACGAAAGTTATTATTTAATCGAATTCGAAAATTATTATAAGATTAACGATATTGTTATATTTTATATATCGGCTTAAGTTTTTATCGGTTTTAACTTTTCGATATATTATTTTTTCCGTATTAAAACGCGTTTATTCGTTATATATCGAAAATTTTATATGATATTACGTTATTTATATTATTAAGAAAGATTTTATCGCCAAGTTTTACAACGCGTTTAAAGTTATTATAATGTCTGATAATATTAAATCCGGATTTTCAAAAATTAGTTTTGTTTTATTTGATTTTAATAACGTTTTTTCCAAATTCGAAATTTTTTAGTTATATTTACGCCGACCGTTTTTCTGTTAACCTTGCCCGGTTTAATTTTCCCGTTTAGGAAAACTTTTAAAAATGCCCATAAAATAATAAAACAAAGACGTTATTTATAAAAGAAAATTATAAATTATTAGGGTAGTTCGCCGATAAAAAGTATTTAAATCGGTTAGTTTTATAAAAAATATATATATATATATATTATTATTATATAAAGCCGTTTTTTTTTAGAAAAAAAAAGCTAAATTGCGTAAAATAAATTATATTTTTAATAAACGTCGTAAAACTAAAAACGTACGTTTTTAGTAAGAAGGAATATTTATTATAGGGGAGGTAAGGGCTTTAATAGTTAAGAAAAAGGGTAATAGTAAGTAATCGTAATTAGGAAAGGCTGAAGGTAATCGTTATAAAAGGGTTTAGACGAAAAAATGAAGGTATGGTATTTACGGTAAGTCCGAATATAATGCGCGTATTTGTAAGGAAGTTATAAAGACGTTTGGCAACGAAAAATCCGATTAGTTTAAATTAATTTATTACGTTGTGGTTAAGTTATTTGAATTAATTATTATGAGGTGCTAAAAAGTGTCTCGCGAGCTTGTGTGTCCCGGGAGCTTGTGTGGGACGTTACGATAATATTTTTAGTAATCAATTAAGTAAATTTATTATTTATTATAATAATTATATCTATTTCTACCATAGTTATTAATTTCTTTATTATTTTATTAATGCCTGTTCTTTTAAATTATTAAAATACTATTAAATTATATATAAAACCTTTATAACAGATTACGTCGTATAAACGTAGCGTTTCCGTACTGTTAAAATTTCGAAAAATTACATCAGCTTTTTCGTAGCCCTTAATCGGAACGAAAGTATTACCTACATACACCCTCGCGCTTTACACTATTATTTTAAAATCAGATAACTTATTAATTAAGTTAGAAAAATATGTTGTATAACTTATATATAAAGAAAATAAATTATTTGAAATGGAAAAGGTGGGGTTTCCGGTTTTATAATAATTTAATATTAAAAAAATACGCTAAAGCTCGACGTATTTCTTTTACAGTTAATTTATTTTTAAGTCGTTGTTTTCCTTATAATTTCTAGTAATCAGTTAATCTTTTAAGACTTTTATTTAATTATTTATATTACTATTGGGATAATAGATGATAAGTACTTAAATACGCTTTATACTGAGTATTTTATATATTTAATATTTAACGCTTTCGATTATTACCGCTTTAGTTCGAATAAAAGCTTTTACGACAACCTTATTACAGCTTACGGCTCAAGATTCTTTTTTACGTTTAAAAGTTAATAATTCTAATATTATCTTAATTAAAAGCGTCTTAAGTAAACAAATTTATAAGTATTACAAAGAATGTTAAAAATGTTACTTTAACGTTTTATAATATAAATTATAAATAAGTTATATTTTAACAGTTAAAAAAGTTAAGTACTATTATTTAATAATAAATCTTATCGTTATTAATATTTAACTTTTGGATCATTTAAAAGTAATCGCTCAAATCTCGATAATAAAAGTTAAACTTATAAATAAACGATTAACTTATAAAATTATGCTTGTCTTTTTTAATATATTATCTTGTTATTTTTAGATTATAACTTTTTATAACCTTATAAGTTATTTTTTTAAACCTTTTGTTTAGCTTTTAAACTTATTTTAACTATTTATAATATTTTTATTAAGTAGGAATTAAAAGCTTATTATTGTATATATGACCGAACTCGGTCAAACTGGCTCACTGAATTAGGGTTAGTATTAGGTGGCTAGGCTGTAAGGTGCTAGCTAGCTGCAAGTTGCTCGACGACACATGTCGTTGAAAGTTCTAACATCTCCAAGTAGGTCGGCGATGGTCTATAAAATGCTGACCTGACAACCTTTATATATAGCTTTCTATATCACATAGCAACGCCCTACATTCTTCTCCCCCTTCAAGCTTCTAGTTAAGATGTTCTATATCTCATACACCTAGGAAGTAAACCTCGTCCCAATTCAATACTACGCTCGTAAGTTCTTTTTTAATGCAAGCTTAGTTTTTTAATTACTAAAAGTATCGACGTTAAAAACCTATTTCGTAAAGTCGTTAATATATTTATGAAAAGTATTATAATTCTAATCTTTATAAATATACGTTATATAGTCCTAGTTATAAATTTATTTACTTTTAATCGTTATATTACAGATATTTATTAAGTATTTCATAAAATTAATCTCTTCGATAATTCCTTTAAAATAATAAAAACGATAATAACATATTTACTTATATCGTATAGCAAATCCGTTATTTAAAATAAAAGGTTGTAATTAAAATCGATATCATGTTAAATAGTAAACGTATATATTCTCGATTAAAATTCGTCTTTAAAGCGATCCCAGTTTTTAAATTACTTATAAATAAAGAAGAATATTAATAACACGGTCGCAATTATTATTGATAACGTATTTCGATTATTGCAATTAATATATAGCTTATATCGTCTTAATAACAGCTTATTAATTATTATATACATAAATTAAACGATTAAAACTTTTAAATATCGAATATAAAAGACATTAATTATTATTATATTTAATAACTAATTGCGAGTACTTTAAAACGCACACTATACTTTAAGGTAATATAGCTATAAAACATGTATGTTCTGATTAAAGAGAATCTTTCATATATAGAGTGCTAACGCATCTCTGCTAGCCGATACAAGACGCCTTCCCTTAGTTGCATAAGGTCGTTCGCGTGTTTTCCGCAGCTTTAAGGCCTTATAAAAAGTGTATGCGATTCCGTTCTAGTTGTTAATCACCTTTTCCGGGGTTGTTTTCGGCTTAGGGGCCGGTTAAGGTGCTATTTCGAGGTACTTTCATACCATTTCGGGTCTGAAAAGAAATAAACCAGCATAACGTTGTTGAACTTTAATATTATCATTAATAAAAGCAATTTTAGTACCCTCGCGATATATTTTTAATATATAGCATTTGTAATAAGAAGTTATTATAAGTAATCCACCGTCTTTTTTTAAACGGTACGATAATTTTTTAAAATTTCAAAAATACAGTAAGGTTAAAAAGTTAAGAGTTACTATTTAAATAACGTCTGAGATATATAAAAGCAACTTTATTTTTAAACTATTTTTATATGAAAATAATAAATACGTATATATTATAAATATTTCATATAAATAACTATTATTTATTATAAAAACGCGATTTACTTTCGAAATAAGAGATAAATTTTAACTATTTTACCGTAATAGCGATATTAATTTACCTTTTCGATATTTACGTATATTCGATTTCCCTGATATCGTCAGCTAGCCATTATTTTTAAATGATAAAACTATTAAAGATATATATAACCATATTTCTCTCGTATGGGAAGCCGATATACTTAAAGATAAATGCCTATAACGTAACCTCTAATTTTTTAAATTTCGTACGACTCGTTTTCGAAAGTTTTACAACCGTTTTATTAGCTTATTCCCTTTTTTCAACGCCCGTTTTATCTATATTATATTCGTTTGTAACTTAAATCTTAAATTTAATTCGAATAGCAATAAGAAAAGGGAAAAGTTCGTATACATTATCGTAATTACGTACCTTAAAGTGGTTTCGGGATCTAACTTTTGCTTTTTTCGTATACAACTTATTATAACGCACGATAAAATAATTAACTTAATATTTTTTAAAAATTCTTTTAAAGTTTATTAAGGCTTTTATTATTTAATAGGTTTAATATTTTATAAGAGTACGATTGTATACCTTTTTATATAATATTTATTTAATAAGTTATCCTTTTCCTAATCTGAAAGTTTACCCGCGTTATTTTACGCTTTAAACCGCAATTTCGTATTATGGACACGGCGCGACAAAATCAACTAAGGTATTTCGAATCGTTTGCTAGTAAAAGCTTCAAATCATCCTTAGTAATAAAATTTTTGACATCCCGTATTTTGCGCTTACGATCTAAACCAGCCATCTTTACCCGAAATTACTTAATTAAAGGGTTATTAAGATATTGCAGAGTGAAGGTTGCAGGGGTGGTGATTGTTGTTAAGAAAAGTCCTATGCATTGCTAGGGTCATGCATTAGGTGGGGTCCGAGGTTAGACTGTTCAAAACGTCCGGAACTTTTATCTGCTTGGAGGCGGCAAGGCGCTCGCCGTAACAATTTCCCTGAACGTGGGCGGTACTCCTTTTTGATTCGCCACATTGACCAACTCAGTTTCGGCAGGAAAAGCTTTAGTGGGCCATCTAAACAGTTACCGTGGCCTTGGTTTCCGTTTTTGGCCTAGAACATCCAGAAAACCTGTTGCGGCTAAGGTAGCCCCTTGTCGCCTTCAAGGAGATAAAAGTTTCGGCATAATTCGTACCGAACCGCTCATTGCATCGGCATTCATGCTTTCCCTACTTAAGTGCTCTTGCCCGTCACACTGGTTGCCCTCGAACCTAGCACTGCTCAGGTTCCCTGCCCACCCCAACTCCGCCGAAGTCTCCGACCGAAGTAACTCCAGATGAGAGGACTGACCGGCGCCCTCGCGGCCGTCGCGCTGGCCGTTACCGGCCTCGCTGCCACCGGCACCACGCCTAGCGCGGCCGCCACCACGGGGTCCTTCGGTATCCTGACATATAACATCGCGGGCCTCCCGCTCGGCCTCGGCGACAGCGACCCGGAGACTAACACTCCGCTGATCGGGCAGCGCCTCGGTCCCTACAGTATTGTAAACGTGCAGGAGGACTTCAACTACCACGCCGCCCTGTATGCCAATGACAACCACCCATACCGCACGGCGACCAGCGGCGGGGCCCTGTTCGGCGATGGCATGAACACGCTGTCCGACTTCCCCTTCGAGGACTTCCAGCGGGTGAAGTGGAACAAATGCACAGGCACAAACTGCCTGACGCCCAAGGGATTCTCCCTCGCGCGAGTGCGGCTCGCCGAGGGTGCGTTCGTCGACCTGTACAACGTTCATACCAACGCAGACTCGACGGACGACGCGCTGGCCGCCCGTCGAGCCAACGTCCAGCAGCTCTCGGACTTCATCAAGGCCCACTCCGCGGGCAATGCGGTGATCGTCATGGGTGACACGAACACCCGATACACGCGCACGGGCGACAACATCCGGACGCTGGTCACCGAGAACGGTCTGACGGACGCGTGGGTCAAGCTCGTCAAGGGCGGTACACCACCGGCGCAGGGCAGCGACCCGCTGCTTTGCGACGCGGCAGCGCCGACGAATGACTGCGAGGTCGTGGACAAGGTCCTCTACCGGGGCAACGAATTGCTGACCCTGAGCGCCACCCGCTACAATAACGACTGGAGATCCTTCCTTCGTTCCGACGGCAAGCACCTCTCCGACCACTTCCCGCACACCGTCGAATTTTCCTACACCCTCAACCCGTCCCTGAGGGCGAGCGACTTCTTCGGCGGTCCGCACGGCACGGCCTTCAACGACGCCGACGACCTGCCGAACACCGTGTCCCCCCTCACCTTGACCCTGCGCGGCAGCTCCCGCCTCGATGCGGTGTCCCTGACGCACGACGGCGGAACGGCCCTGAGCCACGGCGGCACGGGCGGTACGGCGACGTCCCTGACCCTCGCCTCAGGCGAGCACCTCACCGCCGTGCAGCTAACGAAGGGCGAGAAGAACGGCCGCACACGAATCTACTCGGCGGCGTTCACGACGGACAAGGGCCGCACGCTGTCTGCGGGTACGGCGACGTCCGACTCCAAGACCTTCACGGCCCCCTCCGGCTGGCAGATCGTCGGCTTCACAGGACGGTCCGGGGACGAGATCGACAAGCTGGGGGTGCTGTACGCACCGATTCGCTGAGCCCGCGTACCCGATTATCGGTCCACCCCACTTGATCGGGATCACTACAGGGCCGGAATAAGCCCCGCATATTGAACTGGACGAATTGGTATCGGATAGAAGGGGTGTTAGTAATATTATTATATTCTGTCGGCTATTGGTGCTTTTAGGTAGCCCCGGCTGGTGTGTTTTACGCTGCAGTTATAGCCTAGGACAGCCGTTGTCCAGAAACCATCCTTCGTAAATGTGTGTAAAGGCAATTACTTACGGACACTTCTATCTTCCCTGTAATAAATCATGTATTTACCGCTAGATTTATGCTTTAGATTATTATAACTGCTAATATAATAAGATTTTTCATCTTTTAACCACCGGAATTCGTTAGATATAATGATGCTTGCAAGATATGTAAAAGAAAATAAAAAAAAATATTAACAAATGACCATATGTTACAACCTAACTAATGGAGGGCCCCGGAAGCGGTTACGTTAAGACCGAAAACAGGATCCAAGTAGATTAATTACGTGATACGTTTCGAACGGCTCCCATAAAGCGCAAAGGAGCGCGATACGTTTAAATAAAAAGCTCCGAACGGTTCCTATAAAGCGTAAAAAAGTACGATACGTTTAAACAAATAACTTTAAGCGGTTTTTATAAAACGCGGCGAAAAAATATATTATTAAAAGTTATTAGTTTAAATAATATCAATTAGTAATATAATTTCGTTATCTAAAATAGTTTTTAATATTACGAAGCGTAATTAAATTTATTTTTTACTTATTATTTAAATTCTTATAGTACTTTATTAATATAAACCTGTTAACCTAGGTTTAATAATTAATTAATTAACCTAGCCGTTATATGTTGCAAGTTTTTATTTAGTAATATCGTTAAACTTTAAGCAATATTTCGATAATATATTTACTAGCAAATAACCTGCTTATAGAGTTTTAAAAAATAATAATATAAATTTGAACGAAAAAAAATAATCGCCTTTATTAACGAAAAAAGAAATCCTTCGATATTTGGATTTAGTAAACTAACGTATTAGCTAATTCGAACGAAATAATGCGGAATATATAATAACTTTATAAGTTACCTTAAATATTTTCAAGGAATAAAACCGATAAATACCAGGGGAAAAATCCGTTAATATAAGTTAACTCGTTTAAATAATACCTACTAAAAAATTAAGAAAAATATTAAAACCTCTTAAACTTAAACTTTTTAATAAAACGTTCATTAAATTATAATTATTTTTAACCTAATATCGATTATATTTTAAATATTTTCTAATACGATTAATTATACCTATTTCGCGAGTTAAATTTGCTGTAAGACGCCTTTTAGAATATGCCGTTATTTAATTCGAATCCGTAATAAAAAAATGCGTTACGGTTCTTTTAAAGTAGCAAAACCCCGAGGTGGTATAAGTATATAATAATTATAAAAAGTTTAAGCAAACCGTTTTAAAAGTTTTCGAAATAATAGACGAAAAAATAAAAACGGAGATTAAAATTTAACAGTTACGATAACAGAAATCTGCCTCCAGCTATAATAGTGAATTAATTTAGTTTTTTTCAAAACTTAATTAAGGATAAAAAGCGTTAATAGCCCGATTTTTCGACGGCCTTAAAAAAAGTTCAAAAAGAACTATTCAAAATAAATCGACCAACTTACTTAACCGATTATATCGCGATAGTAGTAAAAATCGATAACCGACAGTACGTTTGGTAAATTTGTAAGATTAAAGGAAAATATAATAATGAATTACGTTATAATATTAATATTAACGCGCCGTAACATCAAAACATTTTTTATAAAACCGTAATAGGCCTTATAAAAATTAGCATAATTTAACGATAACATAAATAACGAACTCAGTATTAAAACTATAATAAAATAAGTTGTAAAGTATTATAATACAGGTTACTTAAAAAATAATAACAAGATAAACCTTAAATTTTAATACCTATGGGATAAATTTTAAATATTATAAAAGGAAAAGTTTTCGTTATAATTTAAAGAAAAAAAGCCCTTATTAAAACGTTATATATAGAATTATAACAAGCTTGATAGGAAACCCAAAAATTTTTATAGGATGAAATACGGCAATACCTTAAATAAATACGAAAAACCCTTAAAAAAGTACTTACCAAACCCCTTTTACGAAAACAATAAAAAAAATTAACGACAAATAATTTGAATAATAAAAGAATGGTTATAGAAACACTAAAGATAAATTAAAAGTGTTTACCCCGAAACCCCGGATCGACACGGACGAATATATGATTTTTATTACTAATAATAATAATATCCAAACTATAAAAAATGAAAGCGTTTTATTTATTAACGCATTATACGTATGGCTAAAAAAGAATTTAACTTCCTTAACAAAATAGGAAAAAATAAATAAAACGAATAATAATACCGATATCTTCGTATTATTGGCCCCTAGGAAAATATCGATTAAAAAATAGCCGCGTAAAACTAGCCTAATAGAAAATAATATCCATAACAAAACTCCTTTTGTTATTTTCAATAATGTAACTATCAAATGAAAAAGGAATTAGTCTAAAAAATAATTTTTAAATATTGCCAATAAGTTATTACAAAATTATAAATGCGATTAATATATATCATAAATCTTAAAAAACGACAGGTATTTAAAGATAATATAAAATAAAACTTTAATTTAAAAAACCTTATAATGGATTAAATTAGCAAGGAATTATTTAAAGTATAAAACGATTATTTTAAGAATTTCGAAGCCTAAATATAATAACAATATTGCTATATATAATAATTACAAATAATTAATTAATAATTCGGGCGATAAATTGATAAGTTACGAAAAAACAATAAAACGATAATAACAACATATATAACAGTTGTGGAAAAAGATTAATCGGTTATATGAGAAAAATATAAGAATAAAACCTAAAAGATAAAAGCTATTTATAAAAAAGCCGCAAGATAGCGAGATTTAAAAAAAAATAAAAGAAACTTCCAAAAAAGGCTTTAGCGGTAATAGAAAATAACGATAACCTTATTATATTGAAAATACGAATTAAGACATAATAATATATTATTATAATAAATAACAAAGCCTTAAAAAATAACTATATTATACTTAAAGTAATTAACCGACTTAAATTATTATAAAGATATAAAAAGGACCTTTATATTACGAATACCGCCGAAGGTTAATTATTTTTTTACGATAACGGAAAAATTATACGCAAAATTAATTATTTCGACATTTTTATTTTAGGAAGAAATATAATAGCTAACTTCGATATTATACCGTTAAAGAATTATAATATAATTTTAGACAAAATGTAGTTGCGCTAGTATAACCCCTTAATTAATTAAATTACTAGCTAGGTAAAATTTATTTTATAGCTTAACGGTAAGTATAAGGAAAAATAATAAAAATTTTAATATTCAATGGAAAATAACGACAAGTACCGGCATAAGGATACGATAAAAACCTTATTACCTATAGGGATACAATATAAAAAAGAAAACGGGTATTATAAAAAAATACGACGTATTATTGCTACAATTAAAGCGAAATTACAGTAATTAAATAACGATTTACAGCAGTAATTCGATAAATTAAAGAATTTAATTAACGTATTACTATAATATTATAAATACGAATAATTTTTTTAGAAAAGGCTTAAGACGAAATTATTAAAATATAATAAATGGAACTATAAAATAGTCCTAAAAAAAGGGTTAATAAAGTTTTACCTTATTTATAATTTTAACGAAATAGAATTACGCGCGTTTAAAGAATACCTAGAAGATCGACTTAAAAAAATGGATTCGATTATTTAAATTATTAGTTAAATATTTTATATTTTTCGTACCTCCAAAAAAAAGGAAAATTACGATTAATTATGCATTACCGATAGCTTAATAATATTATTATTAAAAGTTAAATGTTATTACCGTTAATTAGCGAAATAAAGAATCGTTTTTATAAAGCATAATAATTTACTACTTTTAATTTTAAAGATGAATATAATTTAATTCGAATTAAAAAAGGTTACGAATAGAGAATAACGTTTCGAATTAAGTATAGCTTTTACGAATATTATTTTATCCTTATGGGATATACTAACGTACCCGTTATATTTTAACGTATGGTTAATTATATCCTTAAAAAATACCTTAACGTTTTTGTGGTATATTACTTTAAGGATATTTTCATTTTTTCAAAAAATAAGGAATAATATAAGAAATACGTTTATAAGGTATTAAAGTTACTTTAGGATGTTAATTTATTAATTAACGCGGAGAAAAGCTAATTCTATATATAAAAAGTTAAATATTTAAGTTATATTATTATTTCCAGATATATTAAGATAGATTTTAAGACAAGTGTAATAATACGAAAATGAGTAATACTTATCACGGTCAAGAAAGTATAAGCCTTTTTTAGATTTGTTAATTATTATCGAAAGTTTATTAGAAATTTTAGCCGGATGGTAATACCTTTGAATAAATTTATTAAAAAAGAGGAAAAGTTTTAATAAACCCTAAAGACGGAAAAAACTTTTTAATAAATTAAGAAAATTATTATTAGTTAATTAATATTAGTTATATACGATTTAAGTTGCTTAGTAAAGTTAAAGATTAATACGTTAAATTACGCCTTAGGCGCAGTAATCGGATAACGAGATAACTAAGATGTATTATACCCTGTTACTTTTTTTTCTTACAAATTGCAAAAATCTAAATTACGTTACGCCATTTCGGAGGAAAAATTTATAGTTATTATTAAGGCATTTCGCGAGTTTAAGCATTTTCTTATAAGCAATTTATATTAGGTTGAAGTTTATACGAAATACAAAAACCTTACCCGATTTATTATGACAAAAAAACTTGTAGCACGATAATTTTGTTATATAAAAAAGTTAGCGAAATACGATTTTATTACTATTTACTGCAAAAGCTTAAAAAATAGTAAAACCGATATATTTAGTAGGTGAGTAAATTTCGAAAAAAACACAGTTAAAATTAACTATATAGTTTTCGATATTACTATAAAAAAATAATTGCGATTACGACAAATCACAACAATATAAATAACATTAAATATATATGAAAAAAATTAAAGTATATAATAACAATTTATAAGAATAGATAAATAAAAAATAGGTTTCAAAAAAGTGTTAAAAAAACCTAATACGAGAAATATATTTGTATTAGCTATATGGATATTTAAGGATCCGTAAAACCTTAAAACGCTTTTAACGTACATATTATTTTCCTAAAATGAAAAACTTAATACGATAAATTTTACGCTAGTATAACGTTTGCGTTAAAGTAAAAATACGACGATATAAACTATATAAAAAACTGTAGCTGTTATTAGTCGTACAACGATGGTAAGATTTTATTATGATAGATTTTATTACTAAGTTATCTTTATTAAAAAAAACCTAACTACGGGCATATATTACGACAGTATTTTTATAATCGTTAATCGATTTACAAAATTTTTTTACTTTTTAACTTATAACGAAAATACTAACGCCGAGTAAATAGCGTATATTCTTTTTAGAAATATTTTTAGCGTATACGGATTATCTTACAAAATTATTTTAAATAAAGGAATGACGTTTATTTTTAAGTTTTAGCCAAGTTTTATAATATAAATCGGCCTAAATTATAAATTATTTAGTACGTTTCGACCTTATATAAATGGATAAATACAACGATAAAATCAAATATTAAAAACGTACTTACGATATTACATTAATTACGAACTAAATAATTAGGTTAAGAAATTACCAATAGCTTAAATAACTTATAACATTAATTATTATGAAAGCATTAAAATAACTCTATTTATAGCTAATTTTAAATTTACTCTAAAAGTATATAAAAAAATATAAAAAGGAGGCCTATTTAATATTAAAATTATTCTTATAACAAAATAACTAAAGTAACTATACCAGGAAATGAAGATAAAATTTAAATTCGTATATAACCAAATAAAATAATATTATAATCAAAACCGGTTAAAAAAACCAACTTTCTCGAAAAAAAACATAATTTACCTAGCTACAAAAAAATCTAAACAAAACGCCCTAATTAAAAGTTCGACTTTAAGTATATCGGACCGTATAAGGTTATTAAAAAATCTTAAAAAATAACTATTAGTTAAAGTTACTATTTAAGGTTAAATTTTATCTAATTTTCTATATATCTTTACTCAAGTTAGCAATATATACGATTAAGGTATATACCAAATAAAATAATATAGAAGTAAAAAAAAGTAGGTGTACGAAATAAAAAGAATCGTTAATATACGAAAAATCGAGGGACTTACTTAGTATCTGTTTAAGTAGAAAGGATATTTAAACGTTAAGAACATTTGGGAACTTGTAAAAAATCTAGTAAACGCTTAGTATTTGTTTAAAGGTTTTTACTAGTAACGCCGCGCAAATAGAACTCCTAATCGGAACTAGGCGAAAAATCTTTGAGAAACGATTAGTTAAAGTTAGGGGCAAGCGTTAAGGCGTTAAAATATTATCGCTCGGTTTCCAGCGTTTCGGCCCGTTTTTAATTTTTTAATTCGTTTAAAAACTGAAAACCCCGGTTAACCATTTCGATCTTTTTTTTATAAAAAAACTTTTATTAAATACGAAAACGATCCAAGCGAAATAAAATTTCATCCAAACGACCCGAAATAATTTTTAATTCCTTTTAAGTATCCCGTAGTTGTTACCGGGTTGATAACTTTTCCGACCTTAAACGTTCCATTTCCTTATTAATATTATTCAAGAATAACAGAGGTACGCCTGAACTATTATAATATCGTTTTTTCAAAATATAATCTTCGCAACGTGATACGCTTTCGGATATAACGCATTTATTACTAGCGCGAAAATAAAAAATATAAGGTATAACTTTAAAACCGGAGTTAGTAATAAAACGAACTAATGCCTTTTTTTTTCCTTTGCGATCGCGTTATTTACGAAATTTGCTTATATAACCAGCTATAATAACAAGAAGGTATTTACCATTTAAAAGAATTTTCGGGACGAAAATTAAAAAAAAAAAGATCGTATTATAACTTAACTAATAAAAAGCCTCAAAAGCGGTTACGTTAAAACCGAAAACAGGATTCAAGTAAACTAATTACGTAATATGTTCCGAACGGCTTTTATAAAGCGTAATAAAACGTAATACGTTTAAATAAAAAATTCCGAACGGTTCTTATAAAACGCAAAAAAATATAATATGTTTAAATAAAAAGTTTCGAACGGTTTCCATAAAACGCGTCGAAAATATATATTACTAAAGGTTATTAATTTAAATAATATTAATTCGTAATATAATTTCGTTATCCAAAATACTTTTAGTATTACGAAACGTAATTAAATTAATTTATTATTTATTACTTAAATTTCTACGGTACCCTGCTAATATAAACCCGTCAGCCTCGGTTTAACAGTTGGTTAATTAACCTAGCCGTTATATATACGCGTTAAAATTTAACTTTTTTATTATTACTTTCGGGTCGTTTATGTAAGTTTCGCCCGATTTATAAGAAATATTTATGACGATTTATTAAATCCGATCTTTTTATATCGATCGTTAACTTTATCAAATTATATTACTTATATATTATAGAATAAATTTTAACGCGGTAATTTCGTAAAAAAAGTATTAAATATTAACGCGTATTTTAACGACCGTTTTTAATTTCGGAATATACCAAACGAAAATCTTTTAAGTTTTGACATATCGCGATAAGCCCATCGAATAATAGCAAAATGTTGTATTTAATAACGAAACGAATATAAATCATAATTACGGTAAACGGGCCTAATAAATTTTCTATCTAAAAAAAAATCTCTTATACCCCTTTTTTTACCTTAATTACTACGTTAATTATTAACCATTTTCTTCGAAATAAAAAAGTCCCGTTTATTACCCGAATATATATAACTTCGATATAAAAAAGCCGGCTAAACGCAAATATTTTAAGGTAATATCCGGTATGAAAAACGGAACTTTTTAATAACCCTCGATAAAAACCCTAAAGCCGCCCGGAACGGAATAACTGGCCGCGTTATCGCGATTACCTTAACGAATACCTTTTCGGATACGTTAATAACAATATTATCTTTATACAAAATAACGTTCCTATTTACACCGTTTAAATTGTAAAAAAATAGCTTTAACTGTAAAATATCGAAAGATTAAAATAACCCTTATATTCGCCGGACTTAAACCTTATAAAAAACGTATAGAAATTATTAAAAACCGTATCTAGAAAAAAAAACTAAATTTAAATTATTCGATAACACTCAGAAAGCTTTAAATTTTGCTATTGCCATTACTATTACTATATAGAAAAAATTCGTAACAAGTATGCTAAATAACTTAATAAATAACTTAATAAATAACATACCAAGCCGGATCGAAACTATAATTGCGGCTTAAGGCTAGTATACGAAATATTAAAATTGCTAGCAATTTTATTAAGAATTGGTGAGAAACGGTATAAGTATAGTTATAAAGGTGGTGGTGGAAAATATGGGATGTGGAGACTAAACCGAGACTTTTGTACACCTATTATATATTATACATTAATACTATATAAATTATAAGCTACTGTACATATATATTTCTTAATTATTTAATTTTATTAATTTACTCTTTATCATTTAGCGGTTTGGCTTACTGGTTTACCTTTAGTAATTTAGTGATCCTATCACGTGATCCTAGTCCCGGCCCTATGGCTGTTCTTATGGCGGTCCTGCGACCGTTCCTTTCATTCACGGATGAGTCGTGCCGTAACATTACAGCTGTTAGGTAGTAACGTGATAGGCTGGTAAGCAAGGTGCATGGTATGGCACAGAAACGGAGAGACGGCGGCATATATAATCAGTAGGGAAAGCTCAGTGTATTATGATAGGGAAGAGAGGGAAGTCCTGTTGTTCCATCTTCAGGAAGTACACATGTAAGGTACGAGCCACCGACACCCAGCTCCTCTCACAACACCTATCAAGACCATAACAGTGCATATATGTGGCTTAATACGTGGCAGGTCTTTAGCTTTTATGCACATACTTTCAAAAGCGGTTAATGTCTAGTGTAGTTAGCGATTTAGCGCTCCAGCTAAACAGACCTCGCCCATCGTGAATTGACTGCCGCTAAACGCTCTTTGGCAACCTGACCGATGATCACTTTGCGCCGTCGATAAATCATCCGCAACTGGTTGAGAAGCGCGGTTACGTAATTAATTATGTAGCTAGTTATGATATATTATTAAAACGTTAAGAAAAAATTTATTACTATAATAACATTGCACTTCATTAACTTATTAATCTTTTTTCGGATACGTAAGATAACGTGTTTAATCTTGAATATATAGCTTTATCTAACGATTTACCGGCTGTTGTTTTAATTAGGTTTATAGTTAATGGTTAAGTTTGGCGGCTAGGGGTCAGGGTGGGACTAGAGTTAGTGTTAGGGCCCAGGGGTTCGGGGCGCTGGCGAGAGGCACCGATCCAGGGATATGGCAATGACATTTGCAATGATATTTATGGTTATATTGGTGGTGGTGCTCTTGGTGGTGTTTGGGATTTGTACCAGCGCTGCTCCGCTAGTGCACTTAGTCAGTATGGAGGAAATGAGAAATCGTGGTGGGTTTGCCAAAGAGAATATAGCGGCGGTCAACTAACGATTCGGCGAGGTCAGTTTATCTGGGGCGGGTTCTTGGGTCCTTGGCATGGCCGTGTTGTAACTCCTGACTCGAGACTAATATCGGGTTGTTGGGGATGGGCGCTGGGCGCTGGACGGCCAGATTTAACCCGCCAGCGTCCTCTTGATGAGGGGAAATGAATTGGAGTTTGAATTCTTCATCGTCCCGTCACCGCACGCTTTGTTGGAATTTCAAGCTCCATCCACAGCTGAGAGCCTCCGGCATGGGAGCAACGCCGTTTCAAGTCGAGGCATGGACCGAGTATGCCATCGGCCTCGTGATCCTGTTTGCCCGAATCATTTTTCGCGCCGTCACTGTCGGGCGAAACTGGGAAGGCGACGATTACTTCTCGGTGGTGGCAGTCTTCTTCTGGACGGTACGTTAGATAAATCCCTTGGAGAACGACCCAACTGACGGAAATAGGCCGAGCTTGTCATGTTGGAATTAATAGGTTTGTCACCACGTGCGACTCTTTCTCTCTAGCTAACTCTTCAGGTCAAAACGGATCCATCACCGGCCTGACCGTCGAGGCAGCCAAGGCACTTACTGAGGAACAAAAGCGCGAAATTATCATTGGGAGTAAATGCCTCCTTGCCGGCTGGTGTCTCTACGTGACATTGATCTGGTGCCTCAAGGCATGCATGCTCTTCCTACTCAACCGGCTCACGTACGATGCCCAGGCCCATCCCATCCGGTTACGTTGCGCTAACCATGGTAGGCTCAACCTCAATCAGAAGCGACTTGTTCTCATCACAGCCTGGACGTGCGGTGCTGCCTACATCACAACCATCATTGTTATTCTCACGCGTTGCACGCCTATTCATAGGACCTGGCAGATATTACCGTTGCCCGGTGGTGCGTTGATTTCCCTCCGATAAGGGTTGGCGGTACTGACACACGTTGCAGATGCCTGTTCCAAGAACATTCCGAATTATTATGCCCTCGTCGTTACGAACTTGACGTGAGTGGCCACGGTATGCCACATACCCCTCTCAGTTTGTTGATGACTTCCAGGACCGACATCATGATTATTTCCATCCCACTCCCTTTGCTATGGCAGGTGAAGATGCCCCTTTTACGGTAAGGAGTAACGCAAGGGGAACTCTCGGCAGGCTAATGCTAACAATAACAGCAAACTTGTCTGCGCCCTCTGGCTCTGCACCGGTGTCTTCATCATGATAGCGACGCTATTAAGGTGTATTCTGTGCCTCCAACAATCGGACGATATCAATGTCGGAACAATCTGGTCCATTCGCGAAACGGTGAGAGTCGCTTTGATATGGTATCGTTTGCTTGATATCTAACTGCAGCCAACAGTTTGTTGGCATTGTTGCCGTCAATGCACCGGTTCTCGGTCCTTGGATCGCCAGGGGTGCCACGGTGATCGCCTCGAAAGGATCCAAAGACTGCTCCATGGCGAATGCAAGCGACGAATCGCACGACCATATCGTGACCATTGGCAAGCAGAGCAATCGTCTGGATCGTTTGACAAAGGACGGTCGAGGTTGGACGACCATCGATGGCGAGAGTGAGGAAAGAATCGTAGGACCTAGCTGACACAACCAGACCGAAATGAGCTAGGAATCGGCCTTGTTATAGTGCCCTCGTCTTAACGTACTAGCTTACGAAGGGAGTGTACGAGGATTGTTATTATGCCCTGTTCTTTTCCCTTAAGACCTGACTTCCCAAATAAGTAAGTAACTGCCATGGCAGCATGCGGCCCAGGTTCCTCTGGGTCCAAATGGAATACGCGCATTGATCCGTCTCCAAGACCGTTGCCATTTTGTCTAGCCCGTACAACACCTAGCAATGCCCTGAAGTTGTAAAGCCCTTGGCCCTGGTCTTTGATCAGACTTCATCGTCGACCTCATCACTGACCTTATCGCCAACCTTATTATCGACGCGCAGCTAGGCCGACGGTTAACTTGGGATTCCAGGACTTGCACGTCGATTGCTAGCCAGTGCTTGTAGAAAGGGGAAGGGGCGAGGTGGAGGGGGCCCAAGCCGTCGACCTAACCGTTGACCTAGCTTTCCGTCGATAACCTGAGATCAAACAGGGTGTTCTCTCTTACAACAAAACACACACGCACCGGTGTTGCGACAGCGAGAGCCGTCGCGTCCTAAGATACGACCAAAGCTATGAGAGCAAGCATAACAACCAACAGATACAATGAGAGGGGTTTCTTCAGCGCCGGAACTGTAGGTTCACTAGCATCGCTTCCAAGACTCAAGGGCTGCTCGAGATTTGGCCGTATGCATTGCGTATCTACGCCAGCGGATGATGTTACATTGTTCATACTAGTGCTGATGTAGGTGGGTTCATCCTAGGATTGTCCACAATCAAGTAAAGACAACCAGTCAAGTGCTAGAGACGAATCGTCGTGTCGGGGATTGGGAAACGTGGCTCTGTGGGATGCTGTAATGGATCTGTGAATCGACAGAATGTAGCTGAGGATTCCGCTTCATTCTTTCTTTGCGGTAACCGCTCTTTTCCATAGCTGGTGTGCCGTGCAATAACCATACGGCTGCATGTTACACGAATGCAAGAGGCGAGACCGACTTGATGCGAACATACGGAGCGAATCGCGTAAGATTCCAATTGATGGGGGAAGGTGAGAAGAAGGGGGTTTCTCACACCACGTCTTACAGAGCACCGTACCTGTTGCCTGCCGCCAGGGCCATGTTGGTAAATTACTGATTCATGCAGTTACAGGGCAGTGTACGGAGTATGCGCCTCTTGGTTATACGTCCCAAGACCCTTGTAGGAGGCCCCCTCCCCACAAACAAGCCAGGGATATGTCTCCGAATCCGCACCTCGCGCGGAAGACAACTGGATGCTGCTTCTTTCAGTTCGCTTTTCGGCCGTTTTCACAGTCAAGTAGACAATGCGTTTTCCTCAGGGGCGGATTATCCCTGGACCCCACCTCAATATTCTAAGCGTCACACACTGGGTGGCCACTTGGTGTGGCTGCCCCAGGATCAACATTATACGTTCCCCCTTGATACTGCAGTTAAGGAGTTCGTAAGGAGCGGACCATTGGGCTTAGGACAAGCTGACGCCAAGCTTCTCCTATTCAATTACTCACTCCCGACATAAGTAATAGGCAAGTTGGGGTCATTATCTGGACTTTACACCTGTAAACGGCTCCAGCTGTGTGTATACTATTCTATAAGTTTCTCATCCTGTCTTAATAACTCGTCTCCTGGTGGCAGAATCCCTGTGGCTGCTGCCTTTTGATATGGTGCAATCCTGTTCCCTACCCACGTCAATCGTCCGCGGCCGTACTAGCTCCTAGTTCCCCCTTTTCTTATTACGTCACCTAGGCCCTTCCCACATGTTTAGCCCAGCGGCACCGTTCATGCGAGAGACTCAGTATGCTGGTCCTAGTACCCCCTGCAAACTCCCTTCAGGGATACAACTACAATATACGCCGCAAAGGAGAATAAATAGTTGTTGAATCTTGTTGGAGTCTCGACCTTGGTCAAGTCATAATGGTTCGGGACCTGGTGTAAGCCAAAAAGACGTTACAACACTTAATGGTGATCGAGATGTTGGTTCGAAACTGTAGAGTGGTCGAAAGGGGGCAAGAGAACTGGAAATACTCATTATGGCACCTGACCGAGAGCCTCCTCCCACTCGCCCTGTAACTAGATAATAGGTAAAATGTCCACGTTAGGTGCTGGTGCAGGACAACATATTCAAGCCCATCCTAAATTATGATCTATACATTGTAGTACGTCTAGGGCGCTGACATGTCCTGCTGCGTAAAGACTCTGAGCTTGTCCTCCTGCTTGGTCTCCTCTTCTACTAACTGCGACTGCACGACGCCGTCGCCTTCTTCACCAGTACCAGTATACTTGACCAGAGTAGGCACGGCTCTGAGGCCCCAGCCAGTGCGCCAGATATTCTCTGGGTCTTTCCACCTATTCGGCATACACAAGAGAATCAGCCATGGTCCCGCCATCGAAGGACGGTGCATAGTTAACATACGTGGATCTTGATCCGACACTGACAACCGACACATCCAAGTCGGCTCTCTGCTCGAAGTATTTCTCAACAACCGGCAGCGCCTCGCGAACATCGGGACACCATGGTTTGCCGGTAGAAGTGTCGTTGTCGACGACGAAAAAGATGTAGGTACAGTCGCCGGATCGCGGTAGGCGGTCCCTCATCCCTTTCCACGAAGATGGTAGTGAAGTTGCGGGGACCCGGTGCAGCCCCATTTTGTGGATATTAAGTTTGTGAGACGGAAACCAGGGAGTAAAGTAGACAAGCTGGTGTACTGTTTCGGTGCTCTTTTAAACATTTGCGGCAAAATGATGCGGGGCCATCCGTCCTTATCTGCGCTGACGTATTCACCAAATAGTTGTACTACCATATGCCACACATGCTATTTTTACCGTCTGTCATATATCTGACGGCCCGGTATATGCCCTTAAGATCCCGTCGTTATTTACTTTATAAAGTCTTCCTAACTTGATTTAATTATAAGAAATTTATTAATTATTCTATTTAAATACGTCCAGTATTCTCGTTAAAGTTCTTATGATCACGGCAGCTACCGAACCACCCCGCTATATTAGCCATATGTCCTAAAAGGGTTAAGCAATTGAAAACGAACATTCTTGCAGTGGTCCCAAAGCGGATGCCCCTTCCCGCTCCACTCTCCTGTGGAGGCGCCACTCACGTTTAAATGATACCAGCACGATACTGTAAGACAAAACTCATGTTCACAAAAATCCATTTCCGTTTCTAGAGCTAAATTCTTGCTGCTATAAGCTAAGCTAGGGCTAGGGGATGGCTAAGAAACCCGGAATCCGGGCTGAGGCGGGCTAAGCTTGGGCTTGGGTTGCTGGAAAGGCCCCACTCTGGGATCACAGGCACCTGCAAAGGACCTTCTCTACGACAACGTCCCCTATTTCGAGCCCGGGCTAAAAATTTCCACGTCCAAAGAATCTAACCCGCCGCTCGTAACACCGGCAGTTTGAGTAACCACTGCATTCGACGCCCCCACTGGTCATACAATCTCGCCTTCTTGTTGTAATGTTTTAACCGGCGAGATAAGACGATCATTCCTAAGGTTGTCCGTCATACCCAAGGCCTTATTTCCCGCGTGAAATAAGTCGCTCTTAAAAAATAATCGCGTTGTCTGGCCAAGTTGGTTTCTGTAGCTCCAACAGATAGCTTTGCTCGGCTCCAGCGGAACACGGTCCTCACAGAATGACGGATTAAGCACATTATGCAGAGATCTGCTTGCACGATGTGTTAGGGTTTGCAATGGGTACCCAATGGGTACCCACGGACTACCCACGACTGTGGGTGGGTACCCGTGGGTGGACTTGGCATTTACCCAAAAATACCCACGACTACCCACCCACGGACTAACCACCCACGGGTACCCGTGGGTATTTTTGAATGCGTACTAATCCACGTACTAATCTGTATTTCCGTTAAAATATTCGCGCATATGGAATTACTTATTAAAACGAAAAGGTTAGCCAATAAAATTTCCATATCCCACTTAAATCGAAGACGTCATCGATATTATGGGTAATTCGGCATTTTGGGTACCCACGAGTGGTTAGTCAGTGGGTAATTTCATTTTACCCACGCACCCCTGTTAACCACCCACACCAATTTTTACCCACCCACGGGTACCCGTGGGTGGAAAATTTAGCGTGGGTGGGTGGGTAGTGCAAACCCTACGATGTGTTGATATGTAAAAATGTATCTGCCTACTATAAATCCGCCACTTCCATCACCGCCCATGCCACATAAGCTACGTGTAACTGGAGGCTGCCTTGTTCATCGACAGCAGCGGTACTGACAAGAAACGGTTCGAAAATGGCGGCTGGCGAGGCAGATTCTCCGTCTGCGATGCAGCCCGTAGGACTAAAGCTTTCATCGACCTGAGATGAGCCTAAGGATATATATGAGGTAGACTAGGCATTCTTTCATGCACGTCGGTTCCTCCATAAACAAAAGTGACGGAAGGTAATAAACCAGGCGTCTAAGGCAACACAGAGACGAAAAGGAGGCCTGGGTGCACCTAGGGGACTGTCCCAACCAGCGATCTGACGCTAAGTGAAGTCACCCGAGCCAACTCGACGGCCATGCCATGCCACGACCACGAGAAGGATCCCCTCCTGGGGGAAACAAATAGAGGCAACTGCTTCACTAAGGTCCTTGGATCCCGGCGAAGTCCGTAATGTGTAAATGCCGATTCCCCATGAATGCTACCCGTCGAGTGACTTTTGATGGAGCAATAGGGCAGAGACTTGCACGGCCTGATAAGGGAGATTCGTACAGAAGGACAAATTTTCGGAGGGACGGAAGGAAGAACTAACAATACCAAGATCCATTCCCGGTCATCAGCCATCAGAGCCCTCTGATCGTAGTTGTAGAGTGTCATCTTTTGCTGGCCCGGCTCATATCTCCTGAATTCCTTGATCTTTCTCGTATGCTTGGCTATGTCAGAAATGAAAAGTCGAAGGACGCTAAAGGCATCAAAGCCATCGACCGCCGTGCGGCTGATCCTCGCTCTAGGAAAGCTGAGAATATTCAGTGTCCTACTGCAACCGGGTCAAGTCGACTACCGCTGTATTCAGGCATAGCCGATCAAGCTAGAGAGTACTAGGGAATCAGGACTGATTACATGGGAAAGACATGAACTTCAGCAGAACATCAAAACACACACACCATAAGGACTCGGCCGCCAGACATCGCGCAGAACACTTCATAGCCATACAAAAACTGGACCTTTGGCATCCCCTTTCTTTTCCATGAATGCAACATAGTGATTTCATGCAAGCCTGGTTGTAGCATGCTGCATCGCTCCCTCCCCTGCATCTTAGCGCTGGAAGCGTTGGAGCCTTGATCGTCCAAAGACGTCTTTACATCTCACTTCCAACCCGGACTGGGACCACACAGGTTGAAGAACGGCAAAAGTATTCCAGCTGAGCTTGGGGTGTGCGTTGTTCTGCTGGCACTTTGGCCATAGACGGCACCCTGGCCAGCTAGCCGGAGGAATGTTCGCTTTACTCGTTTCATTAGTCACCCCCCCGATTGCCTAATACCCGAGGCCACCGTGACTACCTCGCCTGTCCACAGAGTCATATTCTTGGATTCTGGTAAAAGATCGGGCGCTCGAACTGTTTTAGTTCAAGCGGTATATGGTTATATACGTATTCCTACGCATATCCACTCCACCGCTGAGTCTGCCTCGTCAATTTGCGAAGATACTAAAAGGAATGGCCAAGCTATTAGGCTATATGAGGCAGGACCTGGGTCCAAGCACATCCTGGGGGGCTACCACACTGGTGTTATGCGAACAAAGACATGACGTCCCAAGCATCAATGCTCGGGCGGTATGAAATGGACTTTTGTCATCTGGGGAAGTTCTGTATCCATGCTGTACAAGGGACAGCTGCAGGCAGCGGAGCGCAGAATTATATAAAATTCTAAAGTCCGAAGACCGACAGAAGGCCGGTGACTCGCCATAAGCCCCCGGATCCCGCGAGTCCCGGAGACGCATAGCTCGTAATCACGCGCATCGCCACCCACTTTAGGCAGCGTCCCTTCAGCTACCCTCACAGAATGCCGAAGGTCGAGTTCTTCAGTTTCATCTGTTGACGAAACAACAATCAGGGTCAATATATGTAACTAGACGGAGCTTCCGGGCAGCGACGCCATCATGGCTCTGCCGGACAGGTGTGCTGACGTCCTGGCTACGAGCGTGGGTGTTGTCCGTGAGGTAGCCAGACACAGCTATGGATCTGAAGCCGCTGAGAGACGCCCTGGCGGACTGCGCGCCGGAGTCGGTGTTGGTAAACACAAGAATAACGGACCCATCGATGATTTCGAATGCGCCGTATTGGATGCTGGAGATGGTACAGGCCTTTGAGACGCGATATGAACAGCGACAATATAGCGAAAACCCCGAGATGACCGGAAATGATAGGCGTTCGTGCCATGGGAAGCAACGAGATAGGACTGGAATTGGTTGACTTCGGCATCTTCAAGGACCCTGACAATGCAAGGAGGCCCGCTGGGAGCTGCGAAACGAGAAACATAAGCTGACGACGGGACCCATACAAGAATACGGAGATGAATGGACGCGGAGCAGGCAGTGGGCGACATCGAACGCCAAACTCCGCGGTACTAATCGAGGATGCTGAACATAAAAGAGGCTAGCGACGATGAAATTGAGAGTGAGTGACGGGGCCGAGGTTAGCCGGGTGGAGGTTGACGACCATAACGCGACGGCGCTCCCATTCCGTCGCGGGTTGGGTGACCGGTTGTCAGGGTGGCAGTCAGCGCATGGTAAAGACTCGCTACATAGTGATGGCCATAGCAGCATCAAGTTCGTGAGCAATCTTCTTCGTCTTCTTACCTTCTTTCCTCTGTGCCGCACTGCCCGGAAGGACATACCCTCGCTGGTTGGCCACGAGCCTGATGCCGTTCCGTAGCAAATTCGTGGAATAATGTGTGGCGTCGAAGACCCAGGTCTTGATGACATCCCACCCCTCTTGGTCCACCAGATCTGTCGCGAAGGCGGGCATCCACGGGTTGCTGGAATGCTCTGGCCGAGAAGTCCCCTCCACGGAGGGCGCGTGATGTGTTGCGACCAGAAGTCGCCTTTTGGTATTGTCGCTTTGCGATGCTACCTGTGCGACTTGCTTGCGAAGCCAAGCAGGCTCCTCGGCGTGGACTTCGTTGTGTTTCTGGGCAGTCCACTTGTGTATCTTTTTGAAGTCGCTGACCTCGGATTCGACGACACGGGAAGTCTCCTCTGGAATGGCTGACCATACCGCGCAGCCGAGGAACGTCAGACTGGGACTAGGATCGCCCCACTAAGCCCTATTTAGGAGGGTGAGTGCGTTGGCAAGGCAGGTTCCTCCGAGAGACGCCGCGCTTTGTCGAGTACGGACTCGTAGTCCAGACCGTAGAACTCGTGGTTCCCCAACACTAAGAACACCTTCTCATACCGAGAGACCTGCGCTTCGAGGAACTTCAGATAGCCGTCGTAGTCGATGAGCCACCCAATATCCCAAAACCTCTAGTTTTAGAGGTTTCTATACTAAGTAGGCATTATTTATATGCAATAAAGTCATACGGTTACAAAAGAGAACGGGTTCCCGACGGGCAGTCCTAGCAGACCTACGGTTTCTGTTGCCTGTCCCTTACCCACTACGAGAGCAATAAAATTGACATTTGGCAATGCAATGGTTTTAAATATCTGGCTCTGTATTGGTGTAGGCTCTGTATTGGTGTACTGTCGGTAGTTTCGCCCACTGCGACCTAGAAGCCGGTATTTTGATTTGTTGGTTTTGTGTAGCTTACACACACGCACACACTTTGTACTCCGAACTTGAGTTAGAGAATTGCGCCCTATATGTTAGCCTTTTCACACATCCCTCTTTTGTATAAAACCTTCTATAAGCCTTTTAATAGTCTCCTTCCCGCCCAGCCATTTTACAATGATTTCAAGTTCGAAATCTTAGGGGTTGCAAGTCAAGGTTCATGGGAGAACGTCTCGAAGACCGAGAGTTAGCTGAGAGGCGCCCTTAATGCCCCCATCCCAGATTTACCTTGTAGAGCAGTGACAGGATTGAAAAAAGCCTATTCGGCCCCTGTCTAATGATGGCCCCTGATTAATTATATGGGTAAGTGGGGTGTAGACTAGAAAGGCTATAGTACTATGCGTTTACGCACCAAACTTTTGATGATTCTGGCAAATTATTAGATGATATCGCTTGCTCAGAGAATGGTAGCTGCCATAAGAATTCGACAGCTTGCCGAGTAGAGGCCCGGGGTATGTGCTGAATGAATGGAATAGAAGGCGGCAGCTAAGTGTGAAGAGTAGCTTTTGGAAAGGTTTAGCTACCCTCTGAGCTCTCCTACGGTCAAGTATTAATAGGGGACATTGGAAGGGTCATACTCCTTATACATTGTTAAGAATGTATGCTCTATATGCCGCAATAGATTGTGCCATGTTCTGGGTATGCATTCTGGTCCTCTTGCTAAAGTATGGCGCCCCTCGTTATGAGAAAATGGGCTTCACTAATCGAAGGAGGGAATGGGACTGGAGTAGGGATTGAAAATTGTGGCCATAGCTGGGGATCAAGTCCGATGCCTATGGGCAGGAGTGCGCGATAACATGAACCTTGGAATCAATTGGGATTGTGGTCTAGATTCTACCAAGTGCAGGGGATATGTATTGCGCCCATGGTGACCAGGCACTTTCCTGAGAACCCATAGCATGTAATATAAAAGTCGAGTCTTACCTCAAAATAGAAAGGTAGATTTAGTGTGGAAGTTGAACTGGTTATTACTACTTGATACTCCCAGTTTTCTCAGCCTATTTTCGGCCTCTCAATAGTTCCCACTCAACATTCTAGCAGAAATAAGTATTATAACATTTATTGACTTATAATGAGCTTAAATAGGTATGACTTAATATGGTTGTGCTCTTATTTGCCTTACTTCTCCCTGGAATGCCGGAGGCTATTGCAAATGAAAACTGCAAAAGTTCAATAAAAATGTGAGCCTAGACGGATACAGGCCGCTGTATATTCGCTTTCGAAAGATATATATATAAAGAACCCCAGTTAGTCGCTCAGCAACGTACAACCACACGAGCCAAAAAACAATAGTGAATACGCCCGCCTGTCCGCCCCTTTCCCTTTAACCATGTACATAAGAACATACAACGCACACACCGCACGCCTTTCCCCGTATGGCGGAGAACTGATGCTGTAACCCAGATTTCGGACCCGCCATTATCACCCTACCGCATGCCCCGTTCTTAACAAACCCTGACCCCACAGACCTCAACCCCCTTCCCCTCGACATACGCCATACGGTCGAAATACCGCTCCACGACCTCCCTGACGAAGGCGGCGTCCGAGCCACTCCACACGTCGAGCCCCATGTCCGCCATGGCCTGGCTGCCGATCCGGATACCGCGTCCGCCCCTTCTCGTCTCCCGGTCATCCACGTCATCATCATCGGCGTCTTCCGCGCTACAGAGCAACGCCTCGTTCTCGTCCTCGTCCTCGATGGCGCTCTCGTTGCCTCTGCCACCGTCGCCACCCCCACTATCGCCCGGATCCGGGTCTGAGTCGCTTCCGTCGCTGCCGCCGCTGTTCACGATGTCCGCGAGCGTGCCGAGGATGCCCGTTGTGAGGCGGTGGAAGTACGCGATGACGGCGAGCTCGACGCGCGCCTCGTCCGGCTGCTGCCGCTGGTGCAGTTCGCCCGCGGCTGCCAGTGAGCCCACCGACGTGGTCAGGTCCACGGACGGGCCCGCGCTCGCGTTCGTCTTCATGAGCGCCGAGGATGCGGAGACAGCGAACGACGGGAAGGAGGACCACGACAGATCAGCGAGCAGCGCGGCGTCGTGGGCTGCTTCCTCGGCCTCGTCGGAGCGCCCCTGCTCGCCTGCCGACGCCCACCACATGAACCCGCTGTAGGCTAGCGCGGCCCAGCTCAGGGGCTCGACGATGCGGCGCTCGTCATCCTCGGTGAGCTCATAGGCTTCATCCGCCGTCTCCTTGCTCTTCTTGCCTTTCTTGTTGCTGTTGTCTGGTGCAGTAGAGGCGGTGGTGGAGGCACGAGACGGCGCCGTAGGCGAGGCGGCGGATGATGGCTGCTGTTGCTTCTGTAGACGCGTGAGTCCGGTCCGCAGCGCGCGGTACCGCCGCAGGTCGCGCTGCGTGGCCTTCACGGGCACGCCGCGGGGACACTCGATGGTCGGCCAGACGCGCTCCTTGGCGTGGGCGGCGTGCGAGGCCGGCATCGTGATCAGCATGTCGCAGAGGGTGTCCTTGGTGGCTAGGATGCTGTCCGTCGTGCATGCTACCCAACCCGCCCCCGTGTCGTTCGTTGAAGACTTGGCGCCGGCCATTAAAAAGGGTATGTCATGTACGCCGACGGTGAAGAGCGGCTTTAAGCGGTGCGGTGGAGAGCTCGGTGAGAGGAGATCGACGGTCGGAAGGGGAATATTGGATAGGATCGAGATGTCATACACTGCGCGTGTTGTTAGACGGCAGGGAGTCGGGTTAACATGGCTAAGGCACTTACCAAAATTACATATTTCGTGCACAGGCGCATGACATGATATTAGAATACGCTTTCGCAGCAACGCCGCACGCTGTATAGGAAAGATAAGCGGTCCGAATACGTCTAGCAGACGTGTTAAGCTCCGAGCTGGGTGGTATGGGGATAGCTTGTGGTCGGGCGGTAGTAATGCTGTTCCATCGGACATGGAACGATTCCTGGCATGGGCGCGTGGTGGTGTCTTGGCGGGGATTTGAATGCTGATAGCCGGGGAGTCAGGCACTTGTTTCGGTAATGATATTTCTGGCTCTGTCGTCTCAGCGTCTCGCGCCCGGTGCTTCTCCCAGTATTCCTCTAATAGGTTGGTCGCTTTCGCATCGCCAGCCAATCTCCTGCTCATAGAAGTCAGCGAATCCCAGAATGATACCAACGTGTAGACATATGGTGAGTGTCTCGGGACGTACGATGCCAATTCCTTCAGCGCTTCGGCATGTTTCCAAGCTCTACCCAGCCGTCCGTAGCTCAACGGTACCAGTACGCCCACGGCAAGCATCCGTGCATTCCGCGCCTCGCTGTCTTCGACGGGTGCATTGACGAAGGCGCTGAGTCCCGCATATCTATCGTGGACGAAGTATATCAGGTCGTCCGAGACGGTATGCAGTCCGGAAGGGAGCGACTTGTACTCCACCTCGCCGTCGAGCTCGATGCCCGGTTGCCCGGCCTTCCACGATACCGTGTATCCCGCCTTGGCGTCGAACTCGATAAGAAACAGCGCGGATATGGAAGGGACGTCAGGCAATGTCGGCACCAGTGGGACGGAGGGTAGTCGGACGCGCAGCTCCGGCTGACCTCGGCGGGTTGCCGCCATGGCCAGGTTGGCGTTATCGGGGGCGCGTGTTGCACTTGGTACAATGGTGCGTAACTCAGGCGACGGGATGGCGCATAACGTGTAAATATGTAGCTCTGAGAAGACTAATAACTAGCTGTTGGGCTGTCTCAATTGGATCACGGCATGTGTTGGTGCTCTGAACGTGATATGTCGGCGTCGTCAGTATAGCTGACTGGGGTAAGCTTCCGCCAACGGTATTCGCAGGTATAGTTTGGTCTCTAGTTTGATAGTTGGATTGGGGATTCGCGGGAGACGGATGAGGTCGGGGGATCTCGGCCGATTTGCTGGAAGCTTAAGAACAAGCCAAAAGGGTGGGATCGGCATTTGTGGGGCTCTCGCTGCGGCTGCGGCTGCGGCTGCTTGCCGTGGGGGATGTACAGTATACAAGTAAGTACTTAACACACGTGATGACGACGTATGTAAGAACGTTCATACGACAACCACCATTAAATTTAGAGAGGAAGCTTTACTTATATCGAAAACCTGAGATTTTTATGCGTAAACATCATGGTCGAACTGATCATATACCTCTTATTGTCGTAGTATAGGTGACCTATTGCTACGTACGGAAGATGCAGTGCCCGTAAGTACTGAATTCTTCTTTCTGGTGCCCGCCTTCCCACCATAGACAGATCTATAGGAATCTAACACATTTATAAGAACGGAACACCTAACTATATAAGATGTGTTTCGTAATTATGGAGATGCTAGCATACTGCTGCCAATTCAAAAGCTTACAGGATGCCGTTGTCAAGTTCAGGACCATATATTCCGCTAGTTCCTTCGGGACCCGAAGTGCGAAATTATGACATCACAATATATGTCATTGATTGGGTTGTTGGTGCAGTGCAGGTAATTCCACACATGTAGTGTTCGCCACGATAAAGAGCTCATATGGGCTGTTAATAGTTTATGTTATTCCAGACTGCCTCGCGATCTTTGTACACCTCTATCTTCAACATCAAGTTCAATTCGACCGCGTGGGCATAACAAAGCAGCGACCTCTGGCCAACCATGGCATCTTCATCAACCGGCCCCGACAACGTCCCGGGTGGTCCAGTCCCGATGCAGGACAAGGCTCTGGAGACCGGTGCCTCGATGATACAAGTGCGGGCACCTTGATGGGCAACTCCATGCATCGCGGAACTAACATGCCTACCAGGAATTCCAACCAGTCAAGCAACTGTGTGCCCACCTGAACGCCTTCCACACATACGCAGATGACCCCGGTCGTCACGTAGAGGCGAACCACTACTGCGCTCATCTGAGCTCAGGTAGGTACCCACATCGGCCCACAGCTCTCACACACATACGGAATCCCACCTGGTTCCGTAGACTTTCACTCGCCCCTCGCACACGACTAACCAAACCTCTCAGACGTCCGGCAGTGCATCCTCTATGACAGTCCCGGACCGAACGCGCGCCTCATCGGGATCGAGTACATGATCACGCCGAAGCTGTACGAGACGCTGCCACCGGAGGAGCGGCGGCTGTGGCACTCGCACGTGTTCGAGGTGAAGTCCGGTATGCTGGTGATGCCGGGCCCCACGGGCCCCGTGTCCCAGCGCGCCTGGGAGGCGGCTGAGACGCGCGAGATGGAGGAGGTCGTCTCGCTCTACGGCAAGATCTACCATCTCTGGCAGACAGACCGCGGCGACCAGCTGCCCCTCGGCGAGCCCAAGCTCATGATGAGCTTCACGGGCGAGGACCAATTCGACTTCGCCAAGTCGGTCGGCGACCGCGACGCTCGCTTCGGCACCGACTGGCGCCGCAAGAGGGAGATCAGGCAGCACATCCAGGAGCCCAAGATCCATCCCGATGCCGATTCCTGTTGGAAGAGGCGGAATTCGTTCTAAGGCTAGCTGGCTCGCTGGACATCAGCTGGGCAGGGGCCAGAGACGGAAGTGCGAAGTTCTTTCTCGATAGGCAGGCTAATACAATCTTCTCTCATCCTGTTAACTATGACTTTCTCTGCCGATTACTGCTGCGGGTACTGGCGACAACGATGGACAGTAAAGGTGAAATTTGACGTATGAAGTAAACATAGAATACCCCAAAAGGGGATCTTAAGGAGGTGTTGAAACATAATACAGGGTGTGAATGAGCCCATCAATCGCACTGTGCCTCGTTCTAATACAGTTCGATAGGAGCATCGTAGTCTCCTAATTCGCCGAGCCGCCTTGTTCTTGGATGCGTCAAAGGGTAAGGCCGATCCCCAAGAAACCAGTCAGTCAGGTCTTCTGAGAGGCAACGGTTTCTGTCTATCTCCGGATCTCCCAGCCACCAATTCTCAAACTTGCCTCGGGTCTCTCCGCGGGCTGGGCGCTCGTAGTCATTCTTGTCTTCCACCTTCCCGTGAAACCAGCTACAGAGGCGGATGTCGTCCAACCGCAGGATCTCCTTCATCCGCCGCAACAAGCGGGTCCAAGAGGTCTTCCCTAGTCGGATATCGCGCAGGTAAACGGACCGAAGCGTGTCCTTGTGCAGCTCGAAGAAGTCGAGCATCTCCTGCCGCTCGGACTTGACTGCGACGAGATGCACTTTGCGGAGATGCTGCCACTTAAACCCGGGACGGACGATATCGCGGAACGCCGCGGGATAAAACAGGCGGTTGCTTAACGAAGTCTGGAAGCCTATGGAAAAGGAGTTAAGTTGGGGCATAGCGCTGAGGAAAGACGCTATGACGCCCTTCGCGGTAAGCGGCCGCGCCATGGCGATGTACTTGGTATCATCATCGTATATAGTGGCATCAGTATCTGCGGTGTTGAACATGAGGTTGATACTCTTCAGGCCGCCGCAATGCGCGATAATCTCATCAAAGAAACGCTTGTCGATAAGACTCAGGTGCAGGTATCCGGCGGTAAGGACTTCGAGGTGGATGTCCGAGCCGGCGAGCCCGTGCCTGATAGCATCCATCTGACGGACGCCCTCTGGTTCCAAGGGTTGCATGCTGTAGTCGAAGAAGACATTGAAGGGGCTTTTGTCTTCCCGGTAAAATGCTGGGAAGAAGCCAGAATCGTTTTCCATTACGACAGACCTAAGCGACGGGAGTCCGGAGAACACTTCCCGCAGCACATCGAAGTCCTCTCTCGTCGACAACATCTGACGCTGCTCTTCGATAGCCATCACATAGTGACGGTAGTTTTCCTGGACATCTTCTACGGAGAGAGGCACCTGACCGAGGGCCCAGCTTTCCACCTTCGGGACGGTATCCGGTAGCCAGTTTGGATTGCATCTCTCCACCTTCTGCCGGTAAGTACCGCGGGTTGTGTACTCGATATACTCCTCCAAGCTAATGGGCTGCTCATTGAGGTTGGCCGCCATGTATATCAGCGTTTTCACGTGCCGGCGGATGGTGGGGTGCCGAGCTATGGCGCGGAGCTTCTCGAAATCGGCCTTCCAGAGATAGAACGCGATCTCTTCAAAACCGTAAGCGGCCCCCACTTCAGCGAGGGCCTTGCAGCAGAAACGGATTCGCCGTGCTTCGGGCGGAGACAGATATGAGCATATTAGGTGGAGCACCTCCGGAGGGAGGTGTTCGGTGATGGCCTTCATCCCTCTCTTCCCAAGAAAATACCCAAGTGGAAGTCAATGGAAATGGTTTTCACTTCGATAGAGGACGGAATACCTAATCAGACCAGATGTGGGTTTTAAAGGAAGTGGCTCATGCGTCTTGGGCTGAAATCATCATGAAGTAACCTAGGTAGGTACAACTCCCAGAGGTATTCTTTGCTAGGTAACCTCCACTTGCCCACCATACCTACCTATACGCTACATAAGGCTAAAAAGTAGACTCCTATGGAATTGTATTGAATATACATTGGCAACTTCGGCCAAGATCAATCTCTATCACCTTAGGATAGCGGTAAGCACTGGCAAACCCGTCGGAGCATGTTCGTTTCCATACAAGTTTATATCGGAAGTTTACCAGGCTCAGTAGTGGACCTTGTGGAGGCAACTAACTAAGAATACCCCTGGAAGTTGTAGGTGCCGGAAGTCAGCGATCACGGTCCGCTAGTTGGTTCGAGCTCTAATATCTCTTCCCGACGCGACTTTCTATCACCGTTATTAAGTGGACTATGTTACTGCTCGCACGCCATTGGTATGATCTGTTATATCGTAATGCATACATGCCACATCATATTTCGTACTGTGATGCCCGATACAAAGTGGAACAAGAACGTATCTTTACAGTGATAATCTAGGACTTCGTTCATTGTGCCCCTCATTATTCTTACTCTGGTCGAGCGTTTCATTGCTCGAGCGGGTAAGAATCTATCTTTACATTGGTACTCTGAGCTTTAAGGGCCCCTGGTGCCGGCGGCTCCGACGCTCTAGGCTCCGAAACGGAGGAGCCGCCAATATCATAGCCAGAGTTGTTTTTCTGCGTGCCGCATTCTTCCCGGTCCTGGGTTCCAATTCAGTCGCCGCAATTCCTGTCCCGTCTGGGGTCGATGGAGAACGTTCCCAGGTCGCGAAACTTGAGTTGGGAGCAGTCGCCGGAGGTCGGTGCGGCCCCGTCATCGTATCCTCCTTGCCTAGTTCATGGCCTTCAGGTCTGACTTGGCTCTGCTCCTCCGCTCCTTTCGTGACACGATTCGCGATGGCTATATCGTCAGGAGAGGGGAGCTCCGCCCATCGTAGACCAAGGCGCCGCTCAGTGTTACGCAAGGTGTCATCGAGAGGAACAACGTATCCGCCGCCAAAACGATCGGTCGCGACGGCATAACCGAGAACCTCGTTCGAGGGTAAACTCACAACCCATGACCTCGAATCCCCATCGACAATCTCTGTGACGGTGAGTTGGCGATGCGGTACAGTGACAAATCATCTCAGAATACCTTTTCTGTCATTCAACTTGGCGACTAGCATGTTGACGAACTCTCATCCTGGGCCAATAGTAATCGCAACGGGAGAGGCGATATTGTGCCCTTCTTTGGGCCTCCTGATCCGGTCATCACAGCTACCGGCTAGTTTCCCAAGACCGTTGTTTGGACGACCAAGCCTTGAGCAGGTGCTGATTTAGTCGCGGCGCAAAATCAAGTTCCTCTTCAAACCCGACGATGTTGTCTCTGTAGTAATGCACCTCGACTAAGCTCTAGTCGTAATAAGCCGATCTGGTTGTCTGGCCCCAGGCGGGCCTGCGTCAAGTAACTTTACCATCTGGCCCAGGACTTTGCCTTCAGATCCCGTCGAGACGCTCATGGGTTGTTTCGGTTCATGTAGCCTATGAGAAGATCGCTCGTCATCTGGGCCATCTTCACTGGCGCAAAGTCCTGTCTCCGTATCAGAGCCCAAGCCAGAATCGGACATGTACAACTTGTCAGTCTGTAAACAGAATTGCTCGGAGACGAAGACAAAGCGTCCTTAATGTTAACGAAATGGCCTGCCGTAAGCCCATACAGCGTGTATGTTCCGTCGAAGGAAACAGCTGATGATACCGCCAAATGTGGCTCTTCTGTGGGGCTTGAAAATACGTCCTCTTCAGTCGTGGGTGTGTCCGACATTGCGAGTCTTCCAAGAATACACAAACGTTATCCTCCCCCTTGGGTTCCGGTGAGCTGGGGTAGAACTGTGTCTCGAGCGAAGGCACGGACTCCTCTCATGGCTTGCATAGTGCTCGGGCAGACGGTTTGCCAACAAATTTCTCGACCCGCTTCTGCTGCTCCACGTGAGTAAGCACCACTATATACAGTCCAGCATCTTGTTCCGATGTCCCGAGTATCATCAATCTCAGCGCGATAGGGGGATACCGTCCTGGGCTCTTTGGCGCGATATACGTTAGTAGTGCTCTCTCTGGAGCGAGATCTGATCGATTCGTTCACCAAGGCTGGTTGCTTGTTCGGGTGGCCATCCAAATTCAACCAGACTCTCATGGAGGTTGGCCAGCCGGGACTTTCGCGTCGTGGTCTTGTCGATGGCACTGAAACAGCTTGGGGGTTTTGTCCCGGAACTTGTGTCCGTCGTCGTGGCTAGGGTCAAAAATGACCGAGTCCCGTAGAAGATATATATCCACAGATTGGGGCGCTAGCCTTTTCCGAGCTCGGAAGAAGTCATCGTTGTAGAAAATGGCATCATTTTACCAGAAGCAGGATTTAAACGCCGCGTTGTATGCCAACGAAACTGATCAGGAGATGGGAGATAGACATTATGTTCTACTATAGCTAAGAATAAATCGTTTCTGTTTTAGACGCCTATAAGGCGAAGCACCCTGCAGCAGACTGAATCACCATCTACGTTTGTGATTAAGGAGTGCTACTGGGCTATACTGATGGTTGGTGGGGCGGGGTGTCCCGGTCATCCAACACATTGATCCATCCTCGAAGTCTGATTCGTAGATCCCGTCCCCTATTAGAGCGCCACGGTTTGCTTCCATGATCCATCTTATTGTGTCTGCGGGCCGACGGGTTCCCACATACCGGAACCGCGAATCCGCCTGGCCAAACAGTCCAGGCCAGTCATGCAACTCGCGCTTCTGCGCATTCAAAGCTATTGCTTTCCTAGGTCCATGCTGCTAATACCCGTCAGTTCTAATAATAGCATTTCAAAGTGACCGACCAGGAGGCTGATATTGCTCTTTGCGCGCCTGAGGAGCTTCCGGCCTAGGTCTGTCGGTTTCTCTACCACACTGAATCGAACTCTAAATCTAAAAAACCTCCGTTTTGAAATCACATTAGCCATGAACGGGCTATTTCTTTCCTCGGTCTGTGCCCGAAGGGGTCGATATTTTAGTGTTGTCATGAAAAAGGACCCCCCTGGCAGCTTCAGGGATCATCCGGAACAAGGTTATTCCATGCCGAATCCCTGTATCAGTGGATCGCCCACACAAATGGGATCACTGCTTCCTAGCTTCCTAATTATTACTTATTGTCAATATCAAGCCCCCAAGAGCTGTGCAGCTGCTCCCTAGTAAGCGTGACAAATGTGACCATTCCAGCTCCCCCATGATCCTCAGAGGCACAGTCCATAGCATCACTCCTCATCTCGATACTCTGATGAGTAATCTTACCCATAAGTTCTCCAGCAGTTTGAAGCTATTGTGCGCCACGGCAGCTGGAACAAAACTTGCGAGTTAGACTGTTCAGAGACTCCCGCAAGGGTGAGAGCAAGGACCGGGGAGGCCACTTTCGTCTCACAGTTTTAGTCATCGGCCGCTTGGAGTCCCAGACCGCGAAGATAGTAACTTCATCCGTAATCCAGTTGCTTGGCCAGTACCACTTGGTAAGTGGAATTGTGCCTGAATTTTTTTGACTTCTCAACGCAGTCGTCGACGGACGAGCCCCAGTCACTTTCGGCCACAGTTCGGACATCACAAAAGATCACTGGTGGCACTGCTCGAGGTTTGATAAGGAGCTATATAGGAGCTATATAGCGTTCGTTTGCTCTACACGAAGTGATGCGAAAGGTCCACTTGCACTTAATGTCTCGCAGGCTGCGGATAAAATTCACATGTTCCCATGCTGAAACTTCCAGATGCTTTTTACCCTCGCGAGTGTTTGGTTCAGGTAGACGTATTCAGATCTCAGCCCGGGCGAGAAGTCAACGGTAGGCTATACGTCTCTGGTGATCAATTGAACCGTGGGGGTCTAGCCTTCTCGCCCCTCGCGTCGAGATAGTCGACGTGACTTGTAGGCATGCCGCGAGGGTATTCATGCCGCTAAGGAATCTCCTGCGGCGTCCTCCCACTCGTATCATCCGCCCACCAGCACATCAGTTCTTCACCCGACGGAAGCGAAGCCCTCTTGGCACACGGCGGAGGCGGGCTTTGTTGTTGTTCCCAGCAGCCACAAGCTCGCACTTCTGGCCGCCGTCGCCATTGCCGCAACGCCCGGGGAAAACGCAGCACCCATCATCAGCGAATTGCTCTAGTCCATTGGCCCCCTCGCCCAGAGAGACACAATCGGGGCCGTTGGGAAAGCCGCAGTTGGGATCGCTGCCTCTTTGGTCATTAACAGCCTCGGATCCTGCGTCCTCCTCGGTATTGTCGTCGTTGTTGTTTCCACCATTGTTGTTATTGCCGCCGCCGCCGTTGTTGTTGTTGCTACCAACACTTACACGTTCACACCTCTCGCCGCCATCTCCGTTGCCACAGCGCAAGGGAAGCAGACAGCAACCGTCATCAGCAAACTGCTCAAGCCCATTGGGGCCTTCTCCAAGAGAGAGACAGTCTGGGCCGTCGGGGAAGCCACAGCTGTGAATCTATTAGTTAGTCTGATTTTTTTATGCGGCTCACCCAGCCGTGGCCTAGAAAGAACTGCTCACCCGTTCTGTGCTAAGACACCGGCGGTGAAGAGAGATAGGGCGAAATGGACCTTCATTTTTATGTGATAGAAAATAAGTGGAAATCCGCACAGCAGATAGGCAAAAGTAAAGATTACAGCAAGAAGTGAAAATAATTCTGGAGGCGGGACGTCAATGTCCGGCGGAATTAGATGAGGCTTTATAGTTGCGCGTGAACATGATTTTAAGAGGCATTTAACTTCTGTGCTCTCCTCCGAAAATGTAGGCTTAGCGGGATTACAGCCTCGAAACTCGGGGGTTTCGTTTCACTTTCCAACTGTTAACACTCCGCGCGACATCACATTTTGTGCCAAACGTGTCGCAGAATTTGGACGACACTAATAGCGATTCCCAGCGATATGCCCCAGTTTTTAGTTCAGCACTCAGCTTGGCGCGTATGAGCCCCTTAGACCCCTGTTTTAGGGCAAAGGAGTCTTACGTATAGTGACTGGGCTGCATCCTCGCATTCGCCAGTCAGATGGATCACAGGACAAATTGCCCACCTTGCGATTCAGATCTATGAAGACTTATCCTGGACGATACTCCTTGCGGCCACTTAAGTAGAATTTCGGCACGTAGCAGGGGGGTTTCAGCTAATATATCCAATTGGCCGAGGCACATACTTTAGAGCGATGTTATAGTTAAGGCCCGGCTATAAGCCTTTTGCATCTTTAACTAACGCGTAGCCCCCAGTTTCCACCAGGAATTCACATGTAGGGTAAATCTTATGTAGTACTACGACGTTGTGTAATATCAGCAGACAATTGCCGCCGCTTTGTTCCGTGTACTAGATTCGACTAAGCGCCGTGAGGCCGATGCATTGATTGTTGCTGAGCAGAGGTATATAATAACATGACTTCCCTTTCAGGGCTTTCAATGGAGTGCGTCAAGGGAACCCAGAGTAACGTACAGCTCACCCCTTTTCCATGCCGACTTCAACAGGCTTGATACCGGGTCTCTTCAAGGCCTCTTAGCAACCAGCATGTCTTTATGGCTGCGGACTAGCCCGGTTCAGCGACATGCACGGGCCATATTCTGCTAACGTCTCCTTAGATCAGCCATCGTCCAATGGGAGAGCTCAAGATGCAAAAGGAAAGGGGATACCCCGTCATACTACATAACGTAGTCCCAATCCAATCAGTATTATTCTACCGGTCCAAGAACTTGGCTTGGTTAACGCACATTGCAGCGAGAGTTCCGGATTTTGCCCACTTTCCACTAAATCCGGTTAGCGCAATAATTCCGTAATATGATCACCAAACTCCATCACCACGTACCTGTCCTGTGGCCCGGACTTTCCTAAGGGTTGTCCATTGCGCTATTGGAGTTCTGATCCGTCACGTCTAGGCTGCCCGTATTCTTGGGTGATTGCAGGAGTCCGTCTGGGCATACCCGGGACCCATAACATGTTGAGTTTGCATTCATTCCCATCCCGTGAATGTAGTTAACAAGCCGTCCGGGGCATGGGCCATTGTGAAATTCCACCCTACTGCTATTCCTATGCTTCCCATTAAGTATCCTCTCGGATCCGCATAATACGGTGTACTACTTGTGTCTAGGCCGACCCGTTTCGATGCATGGACGCTTGCTCCGGGATTTGTGTTGAAACAGTTCTGCCTCGAGGCGCGGAGGGAGTTGCAGCTTTGCTGTTCCGATGCTAAGCTCGAATCCGGCACCGGCCGGTTAGACTTCTCGTCATCTTCGTATGTTGACATGTTAAGTCCCGGTCTTGTCGTATTGCCCAAGTAAACGAATTCCGACCTTTTCGGACCCGGATTTGGCGTGTGTGGACATCGAAATAGGGGCCAGAGCCGTGCCCGGCATGGGTTGCTGCACGGCGCCAAGGTCCGTATGGAGCCAGTTCTGATCTAAAAACGTCTGTACCGCCGGCGTCGTTTGTACCGCGGCCACCCTTGTTGCCGGCGGGTTCCCAAGGTGGGCCGCAGTTTCGGCCAGAGGAACAAGTGGGTTGGCATTGTTCTCGGTTTGCTTCATACACGGCATAATATTGCGGACCTTGACATTGTTGTAACGCTTGGCTGTATATATTTGGAGCTTTAATATCAGGTTAGCTAAAGTCCTAAGATAAAGAGGACATATCAAAAATACTCACACCACTACTACTCGGAAATGCCCTACTCAGTTGTGGGTCCCCGGCACTTAACGTATTACGGTCAACATCGAGTTTGACGAGGAACAACTCGGTAAGAATATTCTGCGTTTCAGGGCATTCATGGTCGGGGGGGAAAACCGCAAAAAGTCTGCCCCTGGCTATCATGAGGGCGGCTTTTCAGGAACTGTAGGAATACTCTGGCAGCTACGTAAAGGCAGAATGAGATGAACGGTTTCATCAGGCCAGGCGTTAATCCAGTATTCAAGGGCAAATTGAGACTGGAACGCTTGGCTTTGCCAAGGGTAAGTTCACATGCGGGATTTGCCTCATAATGCTTGCAACCTCGTTCACAATGGTAATGCAGCGGTCTTTACTCTTAATGCTAATCGTAGCGGGCAACTTATTCTGCTTAACTTTGAAGATGGCGGCCAGGTGGAGGCATATAGTGGAAATATAAATGCACATGTTTGAAAAGATTATGTTAGGGTTGCTGACGCCAGTAGGCAACTTGAGATAAGGATTAAGGGTGTTGGGGATGCTAAGTAGGAGCGCTTCCAAAACTCGCCGTTAAGGCCGTTATCTCGAGAGTTGGGACCAGGGCTGTCACACTTACTAGGGAGCAGCTGCACAGCTCTTGAAGGCTTGATATTGATAATAAGCGATAACTAGGAAGCTAGGAAGCGGTGATCCCATCTGTGTGGACGATCTACTGATATAGGGCTTCGGCAGGGAATAACCTTGTTCCGGGTGATCCCTGAAGCTGTCAGGGGCTTTTCCATGACAAGGGCGATGCAAATGGAAGGGCATATGCAGTCTGGCAACGCATGAGTCTGCCCAAGCCGGCTTAGTTCGAAGACCTCTTCCGTTAAAGGCATATTCATAATGATGTCCCTCTCTTCGAAGATCATGGGCCACCCAGTGACGATGCTCGCGTAGCGGTCGAAGTAGAATGCGACCTAGAAAGTACGTCGTCTATCTTCGCATTCAGTCCAGTCGCGCGGCAGCGGCAGATATTGCTTAACACCAAGCCCTGCGCCATCTAGTCGGTAAAGGTCGATCCTACCAAAGTTAGGACTTCGAGGGAGATGCCTAAGTGGGATTCTAAAGAGCTAATATCTGGCATAGTTTAACGGCTAAGCCGGTGCTTATCCATACCCTCGGAAAATACATCATTTCGAACTCTTGCCAGGCCAGAAATATGTGTGTTTAAGCATGCGCGACAGAAATCATGTGCTCACCCAAAGCCCTTCGTGTATTCGGCCTCAAGGTATTTGCGGGTTTCTTGTTAGAAAAATCTTTCAAGATCAAGTAGTTCTCCGTTATGCTGCGGTAGGGGTCTCCGACACCAAGCCCCACCGTCTCCCGGGTGAATTTGCTCCCCAAATCGCTCCTTCTCCTACACCTGCTGGAATTTAGGTTGAATTGGTCGGGCGAGGCGCCCGGCTACAGCGACTCGCACTTGAAATGCCAGCGGTCCAGGTCGCGGCCACCGGCAATACCCAGAGAACGTTTGGCAACGCTAAGGCCGAGAACCACGTCTGCTGAGCCGCAACTCTATGTGTTCGCGTGTAGGGGCATGGGCATGGCTATAGATAAATCCGTGGTGGCTGCGGTGGCGGCATCGTGGGTTATGTTAAGCCGTGTTTCGATTTGTTCTACGGGGAATACGACATTAGCTTCGTCAACTGGAGACGAAATATGCTGCTGGAGCAGCCCCGATTGCAGATGGAGCTTATTGAGGCGCTCATGTAATGCCTTCACATATCCGCATTTTGGACCACTCTTCCTCCTAACTTCAGCATACGCGCAAGAGCGCCCAGACTCGCGCATGTGCTGCAGCTAGGCTTGACGCCGTCGCACTTTAGTTTGTTCTTGCAGCATATCATGCATGCGAGGTGCTCCGGCTTAGGAGCGGTGGCAATTTCGGGTTTGTTTGAGGTGGTAACGGCTGGATGGCTCTACAGTCGCATCTCGGCGTCGTTGACGGCAGGAGAAGCTGTGGAGAAAAGAGACACATTGACTGAAGACCAGCGAATGTAATGGTAGTCGGCCGGCCGGCGGGATGCTAAGACCGTTAGCCGCGCGTAATAGTCCTCCCGCGGTGCCTGCGGACTGGTAACGAGGTGAGGGAAAGGGTGGGAGGGGAGGATTAGGCGCAGTCAAAAATCTGAGAGGAGGATACAGGGTTATTCGATTCCAAGAACAACAATTACATGGGAATGGCGCGCGGGCCTGGGAAGGATGGAATAGGAGGATAAGGTATGGCGCTGAGCTCGCAAAAGCTGTGGCGCACGTAAACACCAAGTTCACGTGGAACGCCGTGATGGGTGGGTACGAAGCGGGGTTGACATCAAAATTTAACTTAGCAGGCGTATGGGCTTACTGAGTCGACAAACGGTAAACGCCATGCCTGGGCAATCAGGGCATCCAAATTTTTGCAAGCTAACATTACCGGCAATATATACGAAAGCTGTGAGCAGATACGGTGGATTTGTTGTTGGAAACAAAGGGCTTGGAGTGGCCCTAGGATTGCAAGGAACAAAGCAGGAAGCAGCTATATGTGGCTGCTCTTCCACCC
>QJNV01000454.1:0-46238 GCA_004155935.1 Monosporascus sp. GIB2 | reverse complement strand
TTTTATTTTTTAAAAAAAAAAAAAAAAAAAAAAAAAAACCTTACGATACGCCGTATTACACCGCGACGCGCCCTACGACGCGCCCCGCAACACGCCTCCCGACGTATTTTATAACGTATATCTTCAACGTATTAAAGCTGGACAAAACGCGCTTAGGGTGCGAATTCGGTCAGTACTCGATTTTTTTGTCGATTACAGACGGATTAGGAAAGGGGGATGGCGGTATAATATCTGCAGTAAGTTTTAATATAATACGTATATTTATTTAAAGCTATAAGTACGTTAATAACAAAAAATAAAATTGATTTAAATTAATTGCATGTATTATAGTTAAATCATTTGAATTAATTATTTCGAGGTGTTAAAAATTGTATAGCCCGCTTATATATACAGCTCGCTTGTGTAGTAGTACGTCATACATATATATATAAATATGTACAAATGAGGATTAGCTCAGAATGGACTCGTTTTGAAGGTTACTTATCTAGCAAGGGGACTGGGATAGGTTAATTGCAATAAGGGTGGTGGCTTCGATAAGGATAAGGATCAAAAAAAAAAAAAAGGTTACGATTAGGAATCGATGTCGTAACCTGCGCTACAATTCTATAACCAATACCAACCAACCCCGACGACCAGCTCTAAATTCTATGTCTATACACAACATAGCACATCCAGCGCATTACCTGCAACTCCTGTACTAGTTTATCTTATTACCAGGGACTAAATCGAGATCGCGATTATCCAGGGCAAGCCCACCTTTTCCCATGACGCTTCGGTAATCGTCAGCCGAGCCGCTCTCGTTTCTAAATCATCCAAGGCCCGACCGGTGGTGACTGGTCCCGGCAGGCCTGGCGCGCGCTCAAATCCATGGCTCACCAGTCGCAACCGCACCCTACCTACACAATGGACGCGTCCAAAGGACACCGACATGCCGTATCATCCATAACAGAGCAGTCGCCGTTGCCGCAGTCGCGCGAGCTCGGCGGCGCCACCCCCCAACCCAACGTAGCTACGGCGAAGCCGTCGCCGTTCGCCAAGTCATGGCCGCATCTTGTCGCGGGCGGGTACGTTGCAAAGGACTTTCCTCTGCTGAGGGCCTCGCTTTCTAGGCCGACACGGACAGGTCCATGAATATACGGGCTAACATGTACGTTCGACTCTTTAGAATCGGAGGCATGACAGCCGCAGTTCTGACCGCGCCCCTCGACGTCCTCAAGACCCGACTGCAATCGGACTTCTACCAAGCCCACCTCCGGGCCGCACGCGCCGCCACGGGACAAGGCCGCCTGGGCCCCCTCCGATCCGTAACGTATCACCTCGCCGAGACAGTGCAGATTCTGCGGGACGTGCACCGGCTGGAGGGGTGGCGGGCACTCTTCAAGGGCCTGGGGCCGAATCTGGTCGGCGTGGTGCCCGCGCGCAGCATCAACTTCTACGTCTACGGTACCGGGAAGCGGGTCTATTCGCGGCTCTTCGCCGAGGACGGGAAGGTCAACGAGGGCCCCATGGTCCACCTCGCTAGCGCCGTCACGGCGGGCATCGCGACGGGCACGGCGACGAACCCGATCTGGCTGGTCAAGACGCGCCTGCAGCTCGACAAGAACCACGCCGAGCGCGTCGCGGACCACTCTCCGGGGGGCGGCGGTCAGAAGGGAGGCCACGGCGACGCGCGCGCCTTCCGCCGGTACCGCAACTCGTGGGACTGCATCCGGCAGACGCTGCGGAACGAGGGACCGCGGGGCTTCTTCAAGGGCCTCAGCGCGAGCTACCTCGGCGTCACCGAGAGCACCCTGCAGTGGGTCCTCTACGAAGACATCAAGCGCCGGCTCCGGGCCCACCAGGTCGCCCTTGTCGCCAGCGGCCGCGAGAAGAACTGGTGGGACCACACGGTCGACTGGACGGGGAACTTCATGGGCGCCGGCTTCGCGAAGGGTGTGGCAAGCGTGCTTTCGTATCCGCACGAGGTAAGTTTCACTCTAAACACCCCACTCTTACCCCCCATCCCGTTCCGTTAGTTTCGTCTCCGTCTGGAGTCGACAAAGTAATGGATGAGTGAACGGGTGCATAGACAATAAACAGGGCGGTCGTGCTGACGAGCTCGATAGGTTGCACGGACACGACTGCGACAGGCGCCTATGCAGGACGGTCGGCCAAAGTACACGGGCCTCGTGCAGTGCTTCAAGCTCGTCTGGAAGGAGGAGGGCGTCATGGGGCTGTACGGAGGTCTGACGCCCCATCTCATGCGCACCATCCCCTCGGCCGCCATCATGTTCGGCATGTACGAGGGCATCCTTAAGCTCTTCAACACCAAGAGCTAGGCGGCTCGTCCCACAGCTGAACGAAATCGCCCCCTCCAATCAACCGAAACTCCAATTCCGCGGGGCTTGATGCAATGCGGGAGCTTGCCAGCGATTTAAGCAAACGATCCTCCCTCCTCCCAGATCAAGTGGCTTATTCTATGTATTACTATTACTACGAATTCATCCCAACGCTGGCCTCTCCGAGCCGTTGGTTATCTGTACAAAGTGCGGCAGACCGGGCTCCATTCTCGGCTGCTAGCCAACACCTACAACGATCCTATCCCTCCGCATCAACACTATCATCAAAGACGCGCGAGATCTCGTCTACTCACCCTCAGGAAATGCACTTTATAGAACCACGACATAGAACACGCGGGTCCGCGGTCAGGTAGCCGGGCGAGCTGGCATCATGTCCGTCTCCCCGCTTGTCCACTGAGGCTTGGGCCCGCCCGCTTTTACACATACACGCACAACACGCACGGGCACATACCTACGTATTCTGGCGTTCGGGGTAGAATGGAGAACGGGGGGTTATAAAGCAATTCACTCTTCGGTGGCCATGTTAGTCCTGCTCTGGAGCGTGACTTGGATGTGGCTGGCTTTGGTGGGGCTGGTTGGTATGTCGGCGATGGGGAAAGGGGGATGAGGAAGAAGGGTAAGGGAATGAGGATGAGAAGGGAACAGGGAAATGACTGGACGACCGACGTGTACGTATGTATATATGTATAGACGATGCATGAGAAGAGAAACGTGTATGATTATTGTTGCTCAGCGCATATGCATATGTTTGGGATCTGCGTACGATTTTTAGACTATAAGGCGTAAGAAGCGGGCCGGCTGTTGTTCTTGCTCATCAATCGATGAGGACGAGGTCTTTTGCTTACGCCTTTGTCTTAAAGAGGGTCTTATAGGGCCGAGAGACTAGCCGCGGGTTTTGCTATGGCGGTGGATATTGGGTAAGGGACGTGGCTGGGTGTCTTATTTATTACCGCTTATATAGCCAGGTTAACAAGGTTAAGCCTTGCTGTGAGTGTGTGATGCCGGACTGACTGGATTTGTTGCGTTGACTTTGCGAAGCGCTTGTGTAACCACGGACACGTCTCCTGTCTGCAGGTACTCCAAAAAGGCTGAATCAAGTAAGGTCCAGACACGATTCGTTAATTAGCCCACGGATGTGCTAGACGGGGTAGAGCTTCATGCGCATAGTCGCTACGCCCCGCCGAAAATGCTACCGTACTACGGCTCCAGTCCCGACTGTTCTCGTCTGACGGTCTCGCCCCGCGGTCGATAGATGGGGCTCTTGTGCATCCACCGTTACCCTGCGCTTATGCTTACCTTTTCCTCTCCGGTCCTGTAACCAAAACTGCCGCCATCCCCTCAACCGCCCGCAAAAAGGACAGCAGCATCTTGCCCTCTCACACCAGAACACGCAACCACGCGCAACTTTAGCCCAGAAACGGCAATCAATGGATCCAGGAGTCCACGGCGGGAAGAAGCAGGCCGTAGCGGTGGACGCAGAGGCACAGCCCGCCGATACCCCGACCCGCGGTGCCGATGCCGATATCAAGCCCGGCGAGATCCGGCTACCAACAGGCGAGATCGTCAACGCGTCCGGCCACCGGCAGGAGCTAGAGAGGAACTTCGTCAGTTTATCGCCTGATACTTTCCTACTTGCACCTGCTCTTGCCTCGCTTGATTTTGCTCTGGAACACCGATTGCCCTGACTGATAGGCTGGCTGACTGAGTGGGTCTTTTCCTAGAGCTTGTTGAATATGTGCGCCGTGGCTATCGTCATCGGGAACTGTTGGGCGATTTCGGGGGCGACTATCGTGGGTTGTTACTTTCGCTGTGGTTATTGATTCCCAGGGTCTTATTAACGCCTGAGTGATCTCTCTGTCCGTCTGTCTGTCTGGTCGGTTATGGAGTCCTAATCGGGTTATGATGGCAGATACTGTCCGTCTATAACGGCGGTGCGCCGGGCGTCATATATGAATTGTAGGTGCAATACCGTCCCGGTCATTCTAGACGTCATATCTCCCTTACGGGAGGCCCACACACACATACCATTTCTTACTGATGACGGGCCCCGAAAACCAGCATTGCGGCCGGTGCCTTCTACCTCTGCGTGACAGTCAGCCTAGCGGAGCTCGCGTCGGCGATCCCGTCGAGCGCGGGCGTCTATCACTGGGCGTCGGTGACGCCGGGACGCCGCGCGGGCCGCGCAGTCGGCTTCTTCGCGGGCTACTGGAACGCGCTGGCGTACGCGCTGGGCTCCGCGTCCCTGGCCGCCGTGGCCGGGCAGGCGGTCCTGCAGATGTGGGCGCTCACGCACGAGGGGTACGAGATGCGCCGCTGGCACGTCTTCGTCGCCTACCTGTTGGTTGTTTGGGCCAACACCGCCGTGCTCGCCTTTGCGAATAGCTGGCTGCCGCGCATCAACAACGCGCTCATGGTCCTCGGGTACGGCGGGTGGCTCGTCTCTGTCGTCGCCGTCGCCGTGCTGTCTGCTAGGGGCGAGGAGGGGAGGGCGGCGCACGCGAGCTCCGCATTCGTCTGGAGGGAGTGGCGCAACGGTACGGGGTATAGGAGCGATGGGCTCGTTTTCGTGCTCGGCATGCTGAATGGCGCTTTCAATATCGGGACACCCGATTGCTCGACGCATATGGCGGAGGAAGTCCCGAGGTGAGTGAGCTGAGGTCCTTAACCAATCAACGGGCTATTTGAAGTAGCATGCCTATTCATTTACCCCCTTCGGTTCGTGGGAGCCGGGACTTCGTCCGACTAACTGTTTCCCCAAGACCCTCAGTCAACATCCCCGTAGCGATGGGGGTGCAGATGACCGCCAGCTTCCTCAGCACCATCGTCTACTTCGTCGTGCTGATGTACTCGATCACGGACTTCGACGCGGTGCTGAACACGACGGCGGCGTTCCCGCTGACGGAGATCTACCGGCAGGCGTCGGGGGGCTCGACGCCGGCCGCCATCGGCCTGACGGCCGTCGTGCTGCTGCCGATCCTCGGCAGCTCCCTGGGCGCGATGCTGACGGCGAGCCGGGTCTTCTGGACGCTGGCGCGGGACGGCGCGGTGCCGTTCCCGCGCGCCCTCGCGCGCGTGAGCCCCCGCTGGCGGAACCCGCTCGGCGCCATCCTGCTCGTCGGCGCCTTCTGCACCGCCATGGGCCTCCTGTACCTCGCGAGCGACGTCGCCTTCCAGGCCATGGTGGGCTCCTTCGTGGTCCTCGTCGCGCTGTCGTACCTCGCCGCCGTCCTGCCCTTCCTCCTCCGCGGGCGCAGGGGCGTCGAGCCCGGCCCCTTTTTCGTCAGGGGCGTGCCCGGGACGGTTATCAGCGCGGTGTCGTGCGGTTTCATGATGGTGTGGGTCGTTTTCTATTGCTTCCCGTACGCGCAGCCGGTCACGGCGGCGGGTATGAATTACTCTTCGTTGATTGTCGGTGGTCTCACCATTCTGGTTGGCGCTTGGTGGTTCCGGATCCGGAAGACGTACAGTGGGCCGCCGGTGTTGCTCATGGGCGATGTAAGTGTATATAGGGGCGACTAGGATTGAAGCAAATAATTATATCCTATTAATTTATATGATAAGATGCACACATATAGATCAATACCAAATATAGGAGCATGTCATAAGGGGCCTGGAAACCCTGGTGTGAACTGTTTGGATGGGGGTAGAATAGGCTTAAGACGACCCACACAGAGTATATACAGTTGTGTAGGCACCAACCCCTTAAGACTGGTCGCTGAGGATGAGGCCCTCGTGTATTCAAACTATATTTGACATATAGGTGAATTTTCTTATGGACGATGTTAACGATCTATGCGCGATGCTGCTGGAGAATGCATTGATCCTGGTGTTTGGTTGGTTGGTTGGGTTGGGTGTCAGACCCCAGCTGAAGTCGATCAAATAACTAAGCCTTGGCTCTGTTTGATCAGCTACTAAAGGGAAATAACTTCATACACCTAACGTTTCTTTTTCTCTCAGATATAGCTGTATCTACGTGTATTTAAAAAGGGTTTACCACTTATATTTTCTGTAGAAAATTTTTTAAAGGTTATGCAACTTTTAATATATACTTTATTTTTAGTTATATGCTTTAATAGGCGATGCAGGGTTTTATAATTATAAGCCCGGTCTGCACTTTTTTCTAGCTATGCTTTAGTATGTTTATTATATACGTTCTGTTGAAATTATTCGGAATTTCGTTGTCGCTTTTGCGGTATACTTATTACTACGTTATTAAAAATATTTAATATTTAGTTTTTACGCTTTTAATTATTATAGCTTACTTATTTTTATTCGTATTATTTTTGAAATTATGGTTACCTAATTAGTAAACTTTAATATTTGTTTTTGAAGGTAAACCTTTAGGTTTTTCTGTAAAAGAGGGGCCTTTAGGGAATATAATATTTTTAAGTTTTACGTTAGTACGAAAGCTAGTATATTATAATAATATATTAACTTTAATATATTTAACCCGCCGGAACTATTACCGAATCTTATTTTTCTAAGTTTTATTAATTCCAACCTAGTACGGCTAATATATAAACGTTTACTAAAAATAATTATATTAAATATTTAAAGATTTTAAAGTTATATAACAAGATTTAATTCCTGTTTTGTATTTAATAAAAGGTTTTACTAAAATTAATACATTTATAAGTTAGTCCATTTATTTTAATTATTATTAAGTATATTAAAAAAAAGTTATATTTTGAAAAAGATTAATTACTTTAAATAGTTAATTTAAACCTAATAATAACGTTTAAATTTACGAGGTCGACGTTTAATATAAGCAAGTATTAAAAATTAACAAGATTTAAATAAATAACTAGCTTTTTACGTATTAGAAAACATATACTAAAACTGAAAAACTTTAAATCCTTGCCGTCGTAGGTTATTACGGGTATTTCGATTTTTTAAAAACTGTTAACGTTTATTCGCCTGATTTTTTTATTACCCAGATTGCTATAATAGAGGATGACATATTCGGAAGTAAGGATTTTACCGAGCTACCACTTATATAAAAATTTGTAAAGTGATTTCGAAGTTATATAAGGTTTTACAAAGTTTAGGGCGTTATCGCCGAATAGCTTTAACGGGGAACGTTCGGTATTATTTTTAACGAAAGAACTTTTAAGTAAACGGGTATTTTTTTGGGAAATAACCGGAATAACAGGAACGGTAATAACCGTTTTACGCCGAAATATTTTTACGAAAAGTTTTACCGCTTTAAGAAATACTTTTATATTAATAAAAACGTTAGGCCCGATAAATAAACCGAGTATTCTAAGATTAGAAAAAAGGTAAATAACTATATTTCGAAAACCCCCCATTACTAGAAGGCATTAATTAAGCGTATATAAAAAGAAAAAAAAAAGTTACAAGTTTTTTAATTTACTTGAACGCTTTATATAATAGGACCTCTTATAAGTTTATAAGCTAATAACGTTATTACCGAATATAGTCTAAAAAGATTTACGGTTTTAAATACCTGTTCCGAATTTTATATAAGGAATCGTAAAGCTAATTTTGTTAATTTATACTTACCGAAAGTTAATAGAAGGTTTTTAGCTAGAGGAAAATATTTCGATATTATAAGTAAAAAACTTAGAGAATTATATTTACCATTTTTAAAAAAGATATAATACTTTGTTTTTTGAGGAATTACTTATATATTTTTAATATATATGCTAACTTAATTTTATATAAATTTTTTATTAGATTGAAATTTATTAACTTCCGAAATTAACGTTGTATTTTATAAAATAGCAAGTACAAAAATAATTAAAATTAGTTAATCGAATGTTAACTTGTTATATACTATATTAAAATAACGCCGAAAAACGACAAAAAGGGTATTACCTTAATAGCTTTTACAATAGTTGAAAAAAAAATACCTATCGTTACTATTCCGAAAAACGAAAAGGGCCTTAACGATAAAATTATCCTTAAAAACGAAAATATGGATTTCGTTTTAAAACCTCTAATTGGGAAATTCCTGCTACCAAAATTAATTTTATAATAGAAACTTTATAGTAATAATTTTCGCCTATATTTAAAATATTAAAAAAAACATTATATTTTAATATCAAAAATTAACATACCTAGGTCTCCGCGTTCTTAAGAAGGTAATATAGGTAATTAGTACAACGAAAATTTAATTACTTTTAATGATTTAGTATTAGGATTATTAAATTGTTAAAATATAAACAAAATATTTCAAAAGTAACTAATTAAAAAAATAAACTTTTTAATATACTATACGTTAAATCTTTTTAAACTTAGCGATGTTATTAACGGATATATAAAAATGTTAATTATTATCTATTTAATTATTAAAGTTTAATATATTTATAGCTTAAAGAGGAAAAAAATACGTTTTATTATTTTAGTAAATATTATAATTTTCATTATAAATAATTTTATATTAAAGCTAAAAAAATTATATGAAACGGTAAAACTTTATTTAGAAATAAATTTCGTAACCTTTTAATTTAAATATTACCTAACGTACTACCTAAGCTCACAGGATGCACAAGCTCACAGGATAGTTTTTGGTACCTTACTATAACAAACTTAATTTAATCAACTATAATATATTAAATCAATTTAAACTAATCGGATTTTTCGTTACTAAACGCCTTTATATTCTTCTTACAAATACGCGCATTATATCCAGGCTTACCGTAAAAGCTATACTTCCGTTTATTCGCCTAAACTTTCTTACGATAATTACTTTCGGCCGCTTTTAATTACGATTATTTACTATCACTTTTTTTCGTAGCTATAAAAATTTATGCTTTTTTATTAATAAATATCCTTTTTACTTAAAAACGTTTATTTTTAATTTTTCAACGTTTATTAAAAATATAATTTATTTCGCGTAATAAACTGTATTTTTTCCTAAAAAAACGTTTTTGTATAATAATATTAAATTACTTTCTATTAAAGAATTAACCAGTTTAACCACTTTTATTAACGAATTACTTTAATAATTTTTAATTTTTTTATATAAATAACGCTTTCGTTAAAGCGTTTTAATAACATTTTAAAAAACTTTCATAAGTAAAGAAATAACGAAATTAATAAAGGTAAATAAAAACTATTAGTATAAGCATAATTAAAACTTATAATTCTGAAAAGATATAATTAAAATCGAATAAAATAAATCCCGTTTTGATATTATCAGTTATTATAATAGCTTTAAACGTATCGCGAAAACCGGCGATAAAATCTTTTTTGGTAATATAAATAACGTAACATCGTATAAAACCCTCGATATATAACAAATAAACGCGTTTTAATAAAGAAAAACAAAATACGTCGAAAAATTAAAGCAAACAAGAAAAGTTAACAGATATACAAAATATAATAATACCGTAATTAACGTAATATTTTTTAAATTTTATCGAATGGTAATTTTCGTAACCGTTAAAAATAAAAAAAGGTTTCGATTTTTTCATACGCGTTCGAATATTTTAATCGAAATATTAAACTTATTTTAAAACTTAATTTATTTATCGTTTAACCGTTATCGCTTATAATAACTCTTTAATCGGGTAAAAATGGGTTATTGGCGAACTAGCAAGAGAATTAATTTTTTTCGGCAAAAATAATAAATAAAAATAAAATCTAAGCTTAAAAATTAACAGCTTATATAATTACAAACTATTCCTAATTTTTTATTAACCGTATTTAAATTTTCCACATTTTTTAACATTAATAATAACTATATTAGCTATTATAAAAAACCTTATTAAAAACTTAATCTCGTCGAAATTCTAAATATCCTTTTTTACAATACCGTATTTTGCAATTATAACCCGAATAAGCTTAAACTATTTACGAAATATCTTTAAATTTTCGCATAAAACCTTTTAATAATTTATTTTTCGATTTAAACGGCTTTCGAATTTATATTACCGTTTAATAAAATTAAATATTTAATTAACTCCAATACGTTCCACGGTACGTTACTTAAATAGCAAATTCGCTATATTTTTAACGTACTAACGCCGAACAAAAGGCGCTTACGTATTTAAGTTAAAATTTTAATTAATAATTGATTATCTTTCGATCGGCGTTAATTTTCGCGAATTAAAGATAATATCGGTTCTAAAAGATTTACGAATATATTATGCGTATAAAAAAAGACGACTTTATAAATAAAATTAAATATTGCATAGTTAAGTTTCGGGTTTCGTTTTTTAACCTAAATAACTAAATTTATTTTTACTTTTTTAGTAATCTATTCCATGTTATTAGTATTAAAAAATAGTTAATTAAAGTTAGGTAATTAAAATGTGTTAAAAACTATCCCGTAAGCTAGTGCATCCTATGAGCTTATATAGTACGTTATAAGATTTTATCTTTATATATTAAAAAGTTTATAAACGTTTAAGAACGTACTAAGGGCGTAATTATTATAAGAGTGCGTTACTTAATTATCGACAGTAACCTCCTTTTTAAATTATTGCTAGAAATTATAAAAATAGTTATTTATATCACTAATCGTATATTTATCAGAGCATTAAGCTAGAGAATTCCTATTTGAATTTTTAATAAATAATTAGCTAAAATGGATAAAATATTTTTTTCCGAACAAAGTTTAAAGGCAAACGTAGCAAATATCGTATTTTTTCAATTAAAAGCTGATGCGCTTACGGAAATTGTTCGCCAAAAATAAACCGTTTAAAAAATAAAGTCTAAGACATTTATCGATTATTTCGTATTATACATAGTTAATAATATAAATAAAGTTTAGATTCTTTTGCAATAATATGTAATTACTATTAAAAACGTTACTTTTAACAAATCGTAAAAATATTAAAGTAAATAGTAGAAATTTTCGCGTAAAATCGTGGAATTAAACGATTAAATCGATAATAACGTAGCACATAAGCACGCGCAATACACAAATACGCGCAACACTTTTTTAACACATCTTAATTACTTATCTTTAATTGCCTATTTCTTAATACTAATATTATAGAACGCCTTATAAAATAAGCAAAAATAAATCTAACTATTTAAGCTAAAAAACGAAACCCGAAATTTAATTATAAAAAGCTTGGTTTTATTTATAAAATATTATTTTTACTTTAACATATCGTTTTACTGGTAAATACGCCCGATCCGATTTTACCCCTTTTTCGCGAAAATTAACGCCGACCGAAAAAAAATCGATTATTAACCGAATTTTTAACTTAAATACGCAAACGATTTTTATCCCGTTTTAATATGTTAAAAATATAACCAATTTATTAATTGCTTAACGCGTTACGGAATGCGTTAAAATTAACTAAACGTCGAATTTTATTAAATGGTAAAAAAATCTTAAAACGCGTTTATTTCGAAAAATCAATTATTAACGGGTATTATACGAGAATCTAGAAATTTTTCGTAAATAATTCGAGTTTATTTAAGTTATTATCGCAAAATTCGGTATTATAAAAAATTTAATATTTCAATAAGATTAATTTTTTAATAAGATTTTTTTAAAATAATGGATATAATAATTATTAATATTAAATAACGTAAAAAACGAAAATAAATTTTTGAAAGAAATAAAAAATAAATTATAATTATTTATATTATTAATTCCTGAAGTTAAATTATATCGTTATTTATTATTATAATTAAAAAATTACTTTAAGGCTTAATTTTATAATAACTTATTATTAATAACCGGTTAAAAAATCGTATTAAATTATAATAATTAAATAACGAATAAATTAAATTTAAAATAAATTTAATATTTCGATTAATATATTCGAATACGTACGAAAAAATCGAAACGTTTTTTATTTTCGACGGTTACAAAAATTATTATTCGATAAAATTCGAAGAATATACGCTAATTACGTCATTATTACATTTTATATACTCGCGTATTTTTTCTATAAATTTTAACTTTTTAATATATTTTATTTTTTTCTTTTAAAACGCGTTTATTCGTTATATACCGAAAATTTAATACGACGTTATTATATTTATATTACTAAAAAGATTTCCTTACCGGCTTTTACGACGTATTTAACGTTATTATAACGTCCGATAATATTGAATCCGGATTTGCCGTAATTAATTTCATTTTATTCGATCTTAATACCGGTTTTTTTTTTCGAATTTGAAATTCTTTTAATTATGCTTATACCGATTATTTCCCCGTTCACCTCCGCCGGTTTTATATCTCTACTTGCAAAAACTCTTAAAAATATTTATAAAAAATAAGAAAATAAAAGCGTTACTTATAAAGAAATTAAAAATTATTAAAGTAATTTATTAATAAAAATTAGTAAATCGGTTAATTTTTTAATTAAAATTAATTACTATTTTAATATAAAAATATTTTTTTAAATAAGAGATTACTTAATTACGTAAAATTAATCGTATCTTAAGTAAACGCCGAAAAATTAAAAAACAATATCTTTAAAAAAATACTTATTATATATAAAAAAATAAACCTTTTTGGCAAAAAAAAGTAATAGAAAAATACACCTAATAATAGCTAAAAATAATCGTCGTAAAAGAGTTATAATAAAAAAATAAAAATATAGTACTAACGGCAAGCCCGGATATAATGCGCGTACTTATAATAAAACTATAAATACGTTTAACGAAAAAAAAAATTCGATTAATTTTAATTAATGCGATATGTTATTATAAAATTATTTAAATTTATTATTACGAAATGCCAAAAAATATTACGCGTACTTATATGTTGCGCGTATTTATGTATTACGTTATTCTTATTTTGTCTATAGTAATAACGTTTTTAAAAACGTTTAAAGTTATTTTTAACAATAATCCTTTAGAAATAAATATCGTTAAAAGGGTAGATAATTCGGTAATTTAAAGCAAGCTTAAGGAAATAATTTATAATACGATCGTAATAATTATAAATTTTAATTAGAAAATTTTACAAAAAGTTAACAAAGTAAAGGTTAGCGAAGTTTATAATTCGTATTTAAACGAAAATTTCTTTAATTGAGCAGTTAATAATAATTCTGAAAAAAAAACTTAATCGGTTACCTAATAGAACAGACGGTCCGAAACGTGAAAAACGCGAAATTATATAGCTTTATCCGCTTATACCCGGAGCTACTCCAGCTCTAAAACACCTACATTATTAATAATATTACGCACCTTTATCGGATAAAGCTCAAAATGCGTTGTTAACTTTTTTTAGTTATAGTAACGCTGTACCAAACTAAATTTCCTAAATTAATTAATTATTTTTTAAGTTCGTAATACGAAACGAAAAACGAAATACTTGTCTAATAACTTTTAATGTTATTTTTATAATTACGTTTAATCTTAAATATTTTACCTATAAAAACTTTTTACTGTTAGTTAAAAATTAAAAAAAAAATTTAATACGAATACGTTAAAAAATAGAAAACGGTTACGAAAAAAAGTTAAGATTAAATATATCGAGTAAAACGATTAATTACTATTACCCTAATTTAGAAAGTAATTAAGAATGTAGGCCTTAATGTTATTTTTTCTTAATATAGATATTTACTTATAAATTTAACAAATATAAGGTACTTTAAAAGTTTAAGATTAAGATTATTATCCGAAAGAACTTTTAGCTTTAAGAAAAACCTTAATACGTACGTTTTTATATTAACAAAAAAGTTTTCCATATATTTAATATCATTATAATTCGATTTCTTTAGATTGTATTAATTTAACGTTATTAACTCGTTTTTATATATTTATACTAACGAATTAATATAAGTACGATTTTTATAAAGGTTCGGGCGTCCGGATTATTACTTAAAGCTTTTAAAGGCTTTATACGGCTTAAGGCGATTATTATTTTTATAATAACAGAATTTTTTCACGGGCTGAAAAAAATTAACATCACAATTTATTTTTATATTATATTAATTAATTAATCAACGTAACTCTTTTATATTAACAATATATTTCATAACTATAAAACTCGTAATATAAGGTAAATAAAATCCTTTTTAAGTAAAGTAAAATAACGTTTTTATATTAATAACTTTAAAAAACTTTAATAATTCTATAAAATACGTATTGCGCGTAATCGCGTAATTAAAAGGTTATAATTATTATAAAATATTTATTAAGAAAAAGTATATTCCTAATTCGAACTATCTAAATTCGGAGAACGCTATTTTAAAATCTTTAAGTAAAAAACTTTAAAAAATATTAAAACGGAACAACCGTAACCTTAAAAAATATATTTCGAAAAAGTCGGAAATTTACTGTATAAAACGATTACTATTTGCCCGAATTTAGCTAAAATTATTTCTTATTTATTACGATATTATAAAAGTCTTAATCTTACCTACTTTAACGCCGTTAAAGAATATATTTTTTACGTTTATTCCATACGTTCCTTAACCTTAAAATTTAAAAATAATTAAAATTCTAACGTACGAACGTATTTTACGTAAATAAGGTTTTTTTTATAAATAACTCTAATTGATAAAATTTTTAAGAATTCGTATTATTATTTTTCGATAATTTTATCGTATGGAAAGCTAATAAGTAGGATATAGTTATTATCTTAAGTATGAAAGTGAAATTATAAACCTTATTATAAATTATTACAAAAGAATTTTAATTTGAAATTATTTAAAGTTATTAGTCTAAAGTTAAGAAAAACCTAATTATTACCATAAATAATAAATAGACAATACGGCTAATTATTAAAGAAACTATACGCCTAATTACGAAGTTAAAATACGAGAATATACATACTTATTGATTTTATAAAATCTTGTGAGCAGTTGAGGTGATTTTCTGAAAGGGCTTGGTTTGTGGCCCTAGGATTGCAGGAACAAAGCAGGAAGCAGCTATATGTGGCTGCTCTCCCCCCCCCAGTTGCAGATGAGTAGGCAACCAGGAATCAAGACATCCAACCCCACAGATCAAGTGCAACACATCTGCCGACAAATCTACGTAATAAAAAAAATCGAATGGACGTTTATTAACGCCATAGTGATAAACGGACTTATTAAACCTTAAAACGTTATTTTAAAATTTAAGAAAACTTAAAAAAAGTTAATTTATCTCTACGATTACTTAATAACTAAAAGTTATTACTTTCGTTTCTTTTTAAATACTTATTTTTATCAGCAGATGTGTTGCACTTGATCTGTGGGTTGGTGTCTTGATTCCTGGTTGCCTACTCATCTGCAACTGGGGGGGGAGAGCAGCCACATATAGCTGCTTCCTGCTTTGTTCCTGCAATCCTAGGGCCACAACCAAGCCCTTTCAGAAAATCACCTCAACTGCTCACAATTCTCGTTACACCTTCTACTTTTATCCCTAAACGACTATAAAAGTAAAATTAATATGGAAACTTTCAAACAAAACTTTTATGATCTAACAATATAATATCAAGTTCTAACACCTAAAAACAGAAATAAATCCCGTTAAAATCCGGGCGTTGTAACTTTAAATATATTAAAACCCCGGCGCTAACCCCCTTTTTTATATTTATTTCCTTTAAAACTAACCACTACGGTATTTCCTTTTTGGGCAATTACTTAATATCGTAATAACTTCAGCTGTTAGTTCCTAATAGTTAAGGGGATATATCAAACCCAGCTAAAATCGATCAAACAACTAAGCCTTAGCTCTATTTAATCAACTATTAAAGGGGAATAATTTCATACACCCAGCGTTTCTTTTTCTCTCAAATACAGCTGTATCTACGTATATTTAATAAGGGTTCACTACCCTCACTTTCTGTAGAAGACCTTCTAGAGGTCATGCAACCTTCAATATACACTTCACCTTCAGTTATATGCTTCAGTGTATGATGCAGGGTCTCACTTTGGGGGAGGCGAACAGATCAGAGAGGGACGGAAACTCATAAAATAGAGCGCGCCATGAGACTAGCGAAACAAATAGATTTTCTAACCTGTATAAATCTTGCTTCAACTCGCTCCTTCTTATGTCCTTGAATCCCATCTTCAGGAATGCGGGTTTTAAGTTCCCCCTCTTGTCCTACTCATTACCGGACAAGATTAGGTAGGCGTTGTCGGTGTCCTTACAAGCAGCGTGAGCAAACCTAGGTTCCTCCTTGCCATCTCGAAGAAACGCATGGTGACAGTTCTGTCGTCTGGTATAGCAAAGTGTTTCCGCAAGGGGGTGTGGTATCCGGCTAACCCGAGAATCTTGCTACGTCAGGGGGATCAAGCGAGGTAGAACTTTTTTAGACTCACACCTGCCACTTGTTTGTCGATATGGCACTATCGACCATGCCGATCAGAGATGACTTTGACTTGGCCATCGGACAAACCAGCTAGGCACCTGCCAACCCATACCAAGCCCACGCCGCCACCCATCCCGATAGGCACCATTATCCCATCCCTCTATCGCCGCACCGCCAGCAGATCCTCCTAACATTGACTTTACTTTCATTTCCGCTTCGACAACAACACCATATCATTGTCACGTGCCAAAGTGGAATCTTCTAGAAAGGGGCTATATAGGGGCTAGACAGGGGCTGTAGGTGTATATATAGAGCCGCTTCCTCCCATTAATAATGGAGGAAGCAGGCGTTACTGGTTTAGTCGATATACCGCTACCTATCTTCGATGCTGCTTCTTCCTGCCTTTCACGCCGTGCACCCCCTTTTCCCTGACAATCATGGCGATCTTCATTACTCAAGCAGTTCGAGATGATTTGCCAGCTTTAGCAGAAATCAACCACCTGTCATATTCGCAAGAGTTCGTGTCTAGATTCGCATTCAAGAAGCAGCCGTTGAGAGAAATAAGGTTGAGTTCTTCAACGCAAGAACTGCCGGCCGGCTCGACGACCCGCGCACGCAGATATTCAAGGTTACCAACACTGCCACCTCCGAGATTTCGGGCTTTGCCCGCCGGACCCTAGAACCAGTCGAAGAAGCAAAACTTCCTCCAACTATGGCAGCGCTGCAGAATGTGGCCCCTTACATGAACGTCAAATTTGTTTTGGTAGCCAGGGCCGAGATTGATCAGCTAAGCGAGTATAGGAAAGGACAGGAGCATTACTGTGAGCATATGACCTACGAACCGAGCCAAGGGTAGCAGCACGTCTTAACATCCCTTAGAACTCTCTGCTTTTGCCGTCCAGCCTTGCGATCAACGGAAGGAGATGGCACACAGCTTCTGGAGTATTGCATCCAGCTCGCTGACCAAGCGTCGCTCCCCTCCTGGCTCGTCTCGCTCCCAAGATCATATCGCTTGTACTTACGAAGCGGATTTACGGATGTTGGCTGCCGAGATACGGACCCGAATGCGTGGGACAATCTCTACAGGGGGGCATGGGATTTATCGCTCGCACGCTATGGCGAGGCGCCCAAAGCGAAGTTGATAATTTGGTAAAGAGTGTTATTTGCCATTACTAGGAAACTCGGATCTTCTGCTGGGTTTTGTGCTGTAGGAGTTGAGTGACTGCGCGTTCAAAAATCCCGAGTCGAAAGTTCGCGTAATTTGGAGACGCCCATCACGCAGGTGTTAATTAATGAGCAATGCCTGTCACTCAGTCCATCAATCTGCTTAGCTGGCGAAATACCGGCCAGTGTGTAAATGGTCCCCTTCGCCGCAGTGGAAGAAATGGCAACACGGGCCTTCATAAAATTTAACCAAGCCTTCTCCCCCTCTGCGACGGCGTCGTACCCCACATCCACTTAAAAAGCGGCGCATCTGAGTCTTGTGCCAACTTCGCGTCACGATCCGCTTGAGCTGGACCGTCGAGAAGACCATAGATTGCCTTCGGGATGAGTGTAGTCCGCCTGATGCGTGCTGCACGCGGTCTGCGGATCTCTTCAAACACGGACAGCGAATCAGGAATCTGTGCTCTTTCAGCAAGATGGCCAAAGATGGCGGCACCTAGACCGCAGCGTCTTCGAATGCCCGGGCACCGCCTTGTGCTCCGCAGCAATAGTGTTAATGCCAGCTTCCGTGCCTCGGATTGGAAGGCCTTCTATGTCGCTTGAGGTCCTTACAGGTGCGGTAAAATCACTTGTGCGGCGTCGCCAATCAAGGCAAATCGCCCGGCCTCATGGCGGCAGTTGCTTAGTCCGTTGATTTCGAACAAGTTCACTGGGTATGGTCCGAGGCCTTTACATTGCAAAAGCTCTTGGAGTGCGGGATCCCAACTCGCGAACACCTCCTTCAAGGAGTCCAAATCGACTCTTTGAGACTCATTCATGACCCGGTTAGGATTGGCAGGACCGTCAGCATTGCACAAAGAACGACATTGAGGGAGTCGTCTCGCAGCAAGAAGGACACACCATGCGCGCCCGGTCCCATCCAGACGTTCAGCTGCATGCCTGCATCAACTCCGCAGAAGAATGACTCTCCTCGATATCCCTGCGAGGTACCGCGATGCGGAAGACAAGGCCGCCAGTGCTTTGGGAGATCAGGGTATCCTAGCAGCGCGCTTCTGCACAAGGATCTGTCCCCATCACCGCCCAGGATGAGATTCGCGTCGTGGACCTCGCCCGAAGATAGGCGAAGCGAGGCCTTAGACAGTCGACCTCCGCAACTTCGTGCCCCAGTTTGACCTCCACTGAGCACCGGATTGCCGCGCCAAGCAGGGCTCTGATCATGTCGGCGCAGTGCACGGCAAGGTACGGAGCTTCGTAGACTTGCTCGACAACAGACATAGGGGTGGTCGTGAGATGACAGGTAGCGGTACGACCGCAGTGCTCCGGTCATTGTTGGTAAGTATATTTGCGAACATCATCAAGCACATCCCACTTCCGTAGGAGCCTGGTTACCTTTGGTGAGAGCTGGATTCCTGCGCCGACCTAGGCATCTTGGATAATTAGCCAGACCACCTGAGCAATGGAGTTTCTAGTATACTTTCGCATTTCTCGCGATTCTGGACAACGTTCGAAGACTGTCACGTCGCGGCCCGCTTGTTTGAGGGCAAGTGCTGGAGTCAGCTTACCGAGGCCGCCGCCGATAATCAGAATAGAGCACACGACCACCGAATTGTTTCCTTTGCTCCCAAGTTTCACTTTTTTTCGGTTTTTCCTTTCTCTTCTGTATGGATATTAGGTCTTATATCAACAGAGGAAGCAAGTCGTCAGCAGCGCCGGAAGTCTACCTTTGCCTGCATCATCGCCATATATGGATTTAGGAATTGCAAGGAGGTTGTTGGGGTTTATTGTCCAATATGTATCGCGCCTCAGACACGCACCGCTCCAGTGATGGATATTCCACCCGTTTTTATTGCAAACGATTAATAACGCGCATTCACGCCACTTTGGAAGAGTATTGCTACGGATCCCTTACGCCCACCGCCAGATACTCGGCTTAAAGCTGGTGTTATCCCGACCTTCTCCGCTCCTTATCCTTTCCCAGCCTTACTTTTTCTGCTAACGACTACGTAACCATTGCCGCTAGAGGTAACAAAAGGTATAGACACACCACATCCCGAACTATCACTAATCCGAACCAACTACCTTCCGCTAATTCTCATCCACCCATTCTCATCCGACAACCTGTATTAGGGACTAGTAGCAACGAGGCTCAAGGACTAACAAGCGCTAAGGGGCTCTGCTAGCCAGATGGCTGGCTAATTGAGGGCTATGATGGGGTGGTTAAACTGATGGGAAGCCGAGCTCAAGGGTCTTGCAGTTTGCTGTTACAGTAAGATACAGTGAACGACCTGCTGTACTCCAGACGCTAGATTAAGGGGAAATGCTGAAAATTTGAGGCGTTGCCGTTATTTTGGATCCGGCGAAGCCGCCAGTTGAGAAATCAAGATAGGAATAACACAGCCACTCTAGTATCCCATGCTGGGAGAAAAAAACCCACCAGCTGCAGCTACGAGTAGAATGAGGAGAGTACTAGAATCTTGCCTCCTCCTCCGACCTTGGGGCCTGCGAAGACCCTATAAATTGTCTTGCGACTCGCGATAGTTCAACGCCAACAAGTGTAAGGAATGTAAGGCTGCGATGATACATTGCCTCATTCACGTAAAATAGCCCTGTGGCAGAAGCCACCCGAAGCCAGCGGCGGCCTTGGTTGAATTCCCAAGTGGGGGTAGGGATTCCTTTCCGACGTATCCGAATTCCTGCAGTTTCCGAGCTGTCAGTGAAAGACGACATGCGAGTTGCCTGCGATAAACAAATGGATTTACAGCGGCATTTATTGTTGCGGCCAAAACAGCGTTAAATTGGGCCAGTTTTAAGCCTCATGAAGTTTCAGTTCTCCAGAAAATCGAAATACCTCGAATTGGCTAATAATTAGCAACTTTAATCGGACCCCTGAACCTGTGGTGCTATAGCAAGGATGATGTTTTCTTTTCCGACGTAAGGTTACGGCCTTGGCCACCGTAGCAGCTTCCAGTATATATATATACAGCTGTAAGTACCTACCGAGTTGATTGCTACAACACATTCTACCTCTTTATAATCGTCTCCAGGCTCTTTCTATCATTTCTTCCTTCGCCGTTCTTCGTACCCGCAAACCAACCACTCTGCCTTTCCTCTTTCCGCCATTTTACAATCTTATCTCCGCTTATTTTAACATTGGTTTATCTAGGACCCTCTATTATTATACCTAAATGAATAACTTAATTCGCTGATCTTGTTTATCCCAAGGGTGAAAATCATAACTAAACTCGTAGTATTACTGCGTTTAATTAAATCACACATTTTCTCCGAGGAAGGTTGCGTACTAACTAAAGTGTTAGACCGAAGCTAGACAAGTTAAAGCTGCGAGCGGGAGCAGAATTGAAAGAAAGAGAAAAAGCGTGAGGATATTCTCTTTTGCCATAAGCTACCTCCGATGAGGGCATCGCTCTTTCAAACGCGCATATCAAATGTATGAGAAATTAGGCAATGGACCGACCAATGTGACGTCTTCATCCGAGTGATGCTTGGGTAAATGCTGATAAGGCTGCTGATTATGCTGAGTACTGGGGTTTTGTCTCATTTCCAGAACCAACGTTTTATGTAACCCCCAACCCGGTTCATGTAAGTGCCGCTTTAAGTGCGTTCTTATTTACTGGTCGGCATTTGGCTTGATATAAGGAGAGTGGAACATTCCTTAGGAAATAAGCCGCTGTGGGATTGCTATGTAGACCGAGAAAGATTTGCATTATAACAGTTCGAAGCCGGCTTCCCCAAGAAGAGGGCCCTCGGGCAACATGGGACCGCCCTGCATCACAAAGCGCCAGAGCAAGGGATTCTCGAAGCTCATTGCGGCGTGTGCCGTTAGGCCCGCCGCCCTCGCCCCCAATCCCATGGACTGGCGAACCCATATGCTCTGACTGGCCCTTCGATGCCTTCCATCACCTCCATTCTCCCCGCGCTGCTATTGACGCCTCGGCGGCCGTCTACGTGAACTGCCATCAGTCGACGCGCCAATATACTCGGAATCCCAGTTGCAAATGAGGTCCGCTCGGTGACATTGGGGGTAAAAAGGTTCAGACTGCTAGTCTCTGTGCGCATTTTATCGTCGTCATCGGTAGAACCGGGGTTGGTTAACCTCAAGGTTCCACTTTTTCGCGAGATATCGAAGGATGCTCACTGCTAACTTGGCAAGGTGGTGGCAGGGCGCCACGTCAGCTAGGTCAGCAACTCCATAACTTAGAGCGTCCGCTGCTCGAGGAGGGAGACTGGCCGTGTTCTTGCTCGGTTGGGAGGTCGTTTCGGGTTCGTCAGCACCAGAAGAGGACATTCCTAAGCCTGGACTGCGGTTACCGGCCCGCAGCAACTAACTTCAGTATCCGCAATCCCCTGGGAATCAGACAATCTGTGTAGTTAAGAGCGATCGCTTGGCACCGTATCTGCCGCTGGCCAGCCTTCGCAGTCCGGCGCTCGCGGCTGCAATAGTAATCCGGCAATGCGGAAAGTTCCGTTTGTGTGATCTTGGGCCCCCTATGCGGAAATTCGGTTCTCGACTCACTCTATCTAGTGGTCCGCTCTTTATTTTCAACGTCGAGCTGCTTCCCGGAATCCCGACGCGACGCTGCTGATTGAACGAACAAACGCTCAGGGAAAGGATGCTTCTTGCCCAGGCCCAAGTCTGCGAGCTTGTAACGAGGATTCGTCATATGCATCGCTATATGTCTCATGTGCGCCTCCCACGATTGCGCGTAAATCCCTGTTCCGTTAAGAATAGCCTCGATCCGTCGAGCGCAGTCCTCGACTTCGGTTTTGACTTCTTCCACAACGTCGAGAGGCTCTTTCTGTTCGCACAGCGCCCGGTTGTGTATGTGATTCCTTTTGTCATCCGTAAGCTCTTCTTTATAGAAACTATCCTCAGTCAACACTACATACAAGGATCAACTGGTAACTTACGAGATGACGTCGTTGAAGATGTTGATAAACAGGGTCATATCTAGGAGCTCCTCCAAAACAACTTCAATTTTGGGGTATTGAGCCGTAGGGTATCCGAATATAACATAAACTTCTGCAATCCCTGCTAAGTTACGGAAGTAGTATGGGAAGGATGACCCTGTCTTCGTTACGGGCATTTCTGGAATCCTTCTTCCGTCTCCAGCAGATTACTCGTTAGGAATTCAAGCTAGAGGTTAGAAGTCCGTTAGCCAAGATAGGATGCCAATAGTTATAAGCCTCGCGGAGTACCTCTGCCATGGCGTGCAGCAGGGGATGTGGCTGTGGTTCCCCTAATGAAAACCGTTGCTGAAAGCGATTCGCCTCGTCTTTTATTCTACCCACGTCATCATCAATTATGACCACGATCCATGTGAAGAGACCGATATATGCTTGAACCTCGACAGGATGTCCCGGATATGCGAGCTAGCGGAACCTACGTGTTAGGCACACCTACGATAGCCCAGAGCCCAGCCGAACAGCTTGTAGAAGAGATAACACACCAATCCTTCTGAGAAGCCTAGCCGGAAAGCTTTGTCTGATAGTCGAGTGTCGAGGGGAACTCCAAATTGCACAGCCCTCTTATGCATCACCGCGAGGAGAGCGCCAGCTTGTTCTTCACTCGGCGTAGGCGTCGACTCGTAGCCCAAATTCTTAAGAAATTGAGTGTAGAGGGGTCGAAGGAACGCCGCTAGTTCGTTGGGACTGGGCGGCGGTTTCTGGCGGCGGCCCTTCCGCGCATTAAGTGAACGTTTCATGATATTCAGGCCGTTCCACATGGTGAAGGATCAAAGATCTGAACAGACTTGAATCACAGGGACAAGACCCAAGCTGAAATGCTCAGGGGCTTCGTCCTAATTTATACAGTATATTAAGCTTGTATAACATAGGCCATGAGAGCGTCTCCTCACGCATCGTTATTCCATGCCCCCCGGCGTAATCCTTTCATGGTAATCTCTATCTAACGGAGGGCGAACTAACAGCAGTAGCAACAATTGTTGGTGGTTCATGCCATCGCATTATCTAGACCAGAGATTCCGATGGATTTTATCCCATCCGATTAGCCGGCTTATGGCAATTAGTGGCCCACACCTTGGAAAAGTGTTATTGTTCAACCACTTCTCCCTTCGTCAGATAGGATGTCGTCCCAGCTGGGACGAGGTTATACAACATGATCCACACCATTGCATGCCCTTCGATAGCCACAATCCTAAAATAAATCATACATCCCGGCCCACCCGACAGCCCGTTATGTGGGTGGGGATGTATGATTTATTTAGGATTGTGGCTGCTCCGACCGTTTTGGGATGGCCAAGCTTCCGGTCTCAAAACCATAACATTATTCACAGCATTTTTACTCCCACCCGGGCCCTTAGTTTCTGCCCCACAGAAAGGGCGGGGCTTTTCTGCCTATACATGCGACTAAGGGAAATTTTGGCCGCCCGACAGGACTGAGCGGCTCGCTGGCATGGTACCACTCGCCCGGTACACCTCGAGTGGTCACGTTGACCAGGCCGAGTTAATGGAACTAAGCCCTTTACAGCATCTTCGATACTATCAACTAGGTTTCATGCACGTGAAAAGGTCCGTCCCAGTTCCAAGCGACCACAATACGCCACGAAAGTAACCGTATTAGGTATCCGGGGCGAGATATTCTAATCGCTCCAAGAGAAGTTCATCGACGTGTATAGCCAGTGTTGCGGTAATAAGTATCTTTTGATAGAGGGTTACGGAAAATGCGGCAAAAGAACTGAACAAAACTGCCGCTGTACTTGATTGTGACTAAGACCAGGAACATTCAACTTACTTAAGCACCTCCCAACCGACAAATGACCGAGTGTTCAACAGCCCTATAGTGAACCGTTTGAAAAAGGTGTGGGAGTCTCTCTTGCAGGAACTCTTTGCTTATATCCGATCGCTTGCTTCGGCTATTAGGACAAGCCCCAAGCTTCCCCACCTGTCCTCGAGTATGGCGGCAAAGTGCCTGCAATCATGCCTAGAAAGTCATCCCTATCACCAAACAGGTCAAGGTTGATCGTACAGCTCATTGGATGCAGAGATCCTGGTTGCAGGTAACTCCAGCGCGAACCGTTCAGCTGGGACTAATTGCTGACGTCTCAAGCCTATCTGGTGCTATTCGACAGAAGACAACGCAGAATCCGGTAAATAGGGGGACGACCCCCCAATTACCATACAGCCCAAAGCATGTGGCGCAGGTATAGCGCTTATTTATCTTCCTTTTAGATTTTTACTGGTTAGAGGATGATTAATTAGAATTTGCCCCTCCCCCCTTTTCGCCGGCAAATATAGGATTGTGAGAGGGAAATTTCCAGTTTAATTGTATACGCAAAAAGAAAATTCTAATCACAGAGCATTACTAGTAAAAAAAGACTCATGCTTAATACTGGGGTCTAATGCTTATTGTTAAGGGATTTCGAATAATTGCATTGGACGCCGGCTTAGCATAATACGACAGATGCGAGGGAACAAGCATAATTTGAAGACGAAAGGCCTCGTCACGTGTCCCCACGCGGCTCCTCAGCCCTCCGAGAGAGTGTCCGTCCCAGGCAGCAATGCCATCCACCATGAAGACAAGCACGAAAGAGCGATTTCTCAGGTACCCCATACCATGCATGTTTGCTTCCAGCCTTTCACCGAGAAACCAATGCCATTTACGGTTTTGGGAACGGCGTGTATCCTCTCCGAATTCGGGTCCGTGGCTTCCTCAAGATGCGATTGGAGAATCTTCTGGTCCTGCCCGTATTCCGGCTGCCAAACTACACCTAGTGACAGAGACACCACGGATTACCGAGCAGCATCTGTGCGGCTGCAGAGACACATCCGGTGTCCATCCAGTCATGTCTCCACACGTTCCCGAGATATCATGGCTCTGGTCGCCAGACCATATCACGGGACGGGCACTTGGGTCATGAGAAACTGGATATACCCGGGAGCATTACCACACAGTGTAGGTAAAGGAACAATAACGAGGTCCAGCATGTGTTAATGGGGAAATTGTTCGCGTGCCGTACACCAACAATTCAGGCCAAGGGCATCTCTCTACGGGCCGGGCGGTAATGGGTAGTTTGGCCAAACTTGTAGTTGAACACCGCATGCTAATTCAGACAGGAAAAGCGGATCACGCTGGCCTCCCTGTACTGCCTGTGGAGTCGTACCAGAACATGTCGGTCATCTGGACTCATGGCAGCAACGCCGAGTGGTTCGGTCAGCCCGTATGCTTCATTGCGCAGGAGTGCCCGGTGCCCAGCCACGACGATCCTAAGGCGGACGGGCTGTCGCTAGTGAAAAGATGGCCAGAGAAGGACCGCGGACGGTGGCTGATGGTCATCGACAATGTCGATAACCTTCAGGTTTCCTCGGCCAGCCGCAATAGGACAATAGTATTGGTATGCCCGGCCAGGAAGGTAGCCTGACACGCTATACCCCGAATGCGCCCATGGCGCTAGTTTTGTCACGATTAGGGATATGCAGACAAGCTGGAGGCTAAGTAACAGGAAACTGCCTTCCGGGGTCGAGAAATTGGATGAAAGCGAACCGGAGCAGCTGCTCCGTACAAGGCTCGAAATAGTTAAGGGGCAGTTTGTAAACTTTTCAGCAAAGGCAGCTGATTCTGAATATACTTAGGTTTTTCCGAAAATGTATTAGGGGGCTTGTACCCCATGCAACTTTGTTTTTGCTTGTGGATACCATCCCCATTTTTCGACGATGCACCCAATTTTTTTTAATTTTTTTTTTTTTTTTTTTTTTTTTTTTTTGTTTGCTGAACTATGACGGCTAGGCTAATTAACCAACTATTAAACCTAAATCGACGGGTTTATATTAGCAGAGTACTGTGGGAATCTGAATAATAAAGTAATAAGATAATTTAGTTACGTTTTGTAATACCAAGAGTACTTTAGGTAACGAAGTTATATTACAAGCTGTCGCTATCTTAATTAGGAATTAACGAACGTATATATTTATTCTGGCTTACTGGCTTATTTTTGGTAAGTTAGTAATCTTATTTACTGGATTACTTTTGGTAAATTGGTAATTTTACTTATTAAATTATTTCTAGTAAGTTGGTGATTTATTACGTAATTTAATTTATTTAAATCCTGTTTTAGTTTAAAAGGACCGTTTCCGAAATCTTCCTTTTGTAAGGTTATAATACGATTTCTTTTTTCCACAAATTTTGCCCTTAAGATTTTTGCTTTTTTTAATAAATTCTTTATATATGTCCATTATGTTTTCCCGTATTTTTAAGCGTCGATTTTTTAAAATTATTTAACGTTTGGCTTTAGCTAACTTAATTAATATAAAAGGTTTTAACGTTATGCCTTATTTTTTTTATTCCGCGCGACATTTTTAATGTAAAATATTGGAAGGGGTTTTCCGTTATTGAAAGTACGTTCGCCGGGGTTGTTCCTATAATGGTACCGGTATTTCTGTTACCATAATAAATCGTTATGCGGTAAAGGCCCGTCGTTTGAAAAAGGAAAAATTGGTTGCCGAGCAGGTTTTAGCTAAATCGTTAACGCGCCTTTCCCGTATACGTAGGTAGCGGTAATATTATTAATCCGAAGGTGCGAAATTGGTTAATTGCGCATTTTAGTCGCTAAATAAGCAAAAAGACGAATTTTTTTTTTTTGATAACCGTATAAGCTTTGGGGGGTATGGACGTAATTAATTGGAATACTTTAGGTTATAGTTCTTTATCGGACGTTAATTGGAGCGGTATAATTCTTAATACCTTAAACGTTGTCGGTAAAAGTTTTTTAATAAGCGTTAAATGTCGGCAAAATTCTTAACGGGTTTCTAAAAAGTTTTAAAATTTGAGTAATTTTTTTATTTAACCAAATATTATATAAGTCCATCAGTTTTTCGTATATTTAGGATTTTTTTTACCTTATATTTTTATTCGTTTTTTATTTTTACGTCGTTTTATTTGGTATATATTTTAATAATGTTTGCGGTTAATTCGAATAGGGATATATAAAAGATTAGATAAAGTTTGGTTTTAGGTGGTAGGTTTAGTTAATAGTTATTTTTTAAGATTTTCTTAATAATTTTATAAGGATCGATGTATTTAAAATCGAATTTTTTGTTTAGGCGTTTTGTTTGGATATTTTTGATGGCTAAATAAATTATTTCTTTTTCCGAAAAAATTAATTTTTTTAATTATTTTTTGTTGTAATATTTTTTTTTTAGTTACGTACGAATTCGAGTTCTGTTTTTATTTTTTGGTGTAATTGTTTAAATTGTTTTAACGTAAAGATTGTTTTAATATTAAATGGTTTTTTTTTTACGATTTTTTATATATTTTTGGAGTAAAACCAAAATTAGTTATAAACGGAATTATTTTAATGCTTTCGTAGTAATTAATATTATAAGTTATTTAAGTTATTAGCAGTTTTTTAACTTAATTATTTTATTCGTAATTAATGTAATATCGTAAATAAATTTCGAATATTTAATTTTATCGTTTTATTTATCCGTTTATTTAAAGTCGAAACGTGTTAGATAATTTATGATTTAAGCCAATTTATGTTATTAGGTTTTGCCAAAACTTAAAGGTAAACGTTATGCCTTTATCTGAAATAATTTTATATAATAATTTATATATATTAAAAATGTTTTTGAAAAAGATATATGTTATTTGTTCGATATTTGTATTTTTGTTATAAGGTAAAAAATAAGAAAATTTCGTAAATCGGTCGACGATTATAAAAATGTTATCGTAATATATGTCCGTAATTAGGTTTTTTGATAAAAGGAGTTTGGTAATAAAATTTATCGTAATAAAATCTTATAATCGTTTTACGATTGGTAATGGTTGTAATTTTCCGTAGGGCTTATATCGTCGTACTTTTACTTTATTATAAATATTATATTATCGTCGGATTTTTTGTACTAAATTTTTTATTTTGGGAAAAAATATATGCGTTAAAAGCGTTTTAAAGTTTTATAGATTTTTGGATATCCATATAGGGGATATTTATGTATTTCCCGTATTAAGTTTTTTTGATATTTTTTTAGGATTTGTATTTTATTTAATTTTTTTTCTTTTAGTAAGTTATTATTATATGTTTTAATTTTTTAGTATATATTTAGGGTTACCGCTAGTATTATTGCGATTTAACGTAGGCGTAGGTATTTTTTAATTATGGTATCGAAAATTACGTGGTTAATTTTAACCATTTTTTTTTTCTAGATTAGGCCGTTTGCTAAATATATTAGCTTTGCCGTTTTTTAAGCTTTTGCGATAGATAATAATAAAATCGTATTTTGCTAGCTTTTTTGTATAACGGAGTTATCGTGTTATAAATTTTTTAATCGTAATAAACCGGGTAAGATTTTTGTGGTTCGTATATACCTTAACCTGATATTGGTTGTTTTTAAGAAAATGTTTAAATTCGCGAAACGTTTTAATAATAACTAAAAATTTTTTGTTGGGAATAACGTATCGTAATTTAGGTTTTTGCAATTTGTAGGAAAAGAAAGTAATAGGATGTAATATATTTTAATTATTTCGTTATTTAATTATTACGTCCAAAATATAATTTAACGCGTTGGTTTTTAACTTTATTAGACGGTTTAAGTCGTATATAATTAATATTAGTTAATTCGTAATTATTTTTTTAAATTATTAAAAGGTTTTTTCTTTCCTTAATATCTATTAGAATTTTTTTCCTTTTTTGGTAAACGTATTAAAGGGTATAGTTATTCGGTTAAAATTTCTAATAAACATCCGATAATAATTAACGAATCCGAAAAAAGTTTGTATTTCTTTAATTATAATAAGCTGTACCTAATTAAGTATTATAGCGATTTTTTTAGGGTTTATTTTAATATGTCCAAAAGTAATGATATAACTTAAGTATTTTATTTTTTATGTATGAAATTAATTTTTTTCTACGTTAATTAGCAAATTAACGTTTTGTAATAATTATAGCACTTTATAGATATATTTTTTATGTTGTTTTTTGGTTTCTGAAAAGATAAGGATATCGTTAAGGTAATATATTACGAAAATATTAAGGTGTTTTTTAAGAATATGATTAATTATACGTTAAAAGGTAACGGGTACGTTGGTTAATTTTATAGGGGTAATAAGGTATTTATAAAGGCTATATTTAATCCGAAACGTTATTTTTTATTTATATCTTTTTTTATTTCGGATTAAGTTGTATTTATTTTTAAGGTTAAATGCGGTAAATTATTATACTTTATAAAAACGATTTTTTCTTTTATTAATTAAAGGTAATAATATTCGATTTTTAACAATAATATTATTAAATTGTCAATAATTTATAATTAGTCGTAGTTTGCCGTTTTTCTTGGGTACGAAAAATATAAGGCAATTAGTAGGTGATTTGGATAATCGAATTTATTCTTTTTTAAGTATGTATAATTTTACCTTATTAAGGTTATAAATAGGGTAAAACTTAATTAATATTTTTTTCTTAAGGATAATTTTATGGTTTTATTCGTTATATTTTGGCAGTTTTGTTTTAAGTTTTTTATTAAATAATTTTTTGTATTTATGGTATTATGGTAACATATTAATTAATTTTTTTAATTTTAAGGCTGGTTGTTATAAATCGTTATTTAGTTATCGTAATTTTATTTTAATAATAGTAATAATACGTCGAATTTTCTTATAGTGTTTTTTTTCTTTTATATATCGTTTTTCTATAGGTAGTAAGGTTTTTATCGTATCCTTATGCCGGCATTCGTTATTATTTTCGATTAAATATTAAGATTTTTATTTTTATTGTTAATATTTATTGTTGGACCGTAAAAGAAACTTTATCTGGTTAATTATTTAATCGATTAAGGGGTTATATTAACGTAACCATATTATTCCTAAAATTATATCGTAATTCCTTAGCGGTATAATATTGAAATTAATGGTTATATATTATTTTAGTATAACGATATTAAGGTAATTAATTTCGCGTATAATTTTTCCGTTGTTATAAAAGAATGGTTAACTTTTGGCGGTATTCGCGATATAAAATATTTTTTTGTATCTTTATAGTAATTTTAATCGGTTAATTATTTTAGGCGTAATGTAATTATTTTTTAAAGTTTTGTTATTTATTATAACAGTATACCAATATGTTTTAATTCGTAGTTTCAAAATAATGGGATGTTCGTTATTTCTTATTATTACTAAAGCTTTTGTTAGGAGTTTTTTTTATTTTTTTTAGGTTTTGTTTTTTTGCGGCTTTCTTATAAAGGGCTTAATCCTTTTGGGGGTTACTTAAGCCGCTATGTTCGTTTCCTGAGATCGTCGATCTGATCCCGCAGTTATTTAATAAGATGTCGTTATTATTCGACTTATGGTTTCAATTCGTTAATACGTACTATATATCTTTTTGTATTTTTATAAAGTTGGTTTGCTTGAAATTTTTGCATTTTTATTTTTCTTTTTAACTGGAATATTTTTTTATTTATCGTTTTATTTTTTGATTTTATTAGGTGTATTATTTTTCCATGGCGTAGATTATATTCTATGTAAGGGTATTTTTATTATTTCCCTATAAGTTTTTGGTAAGTTAAATAAGTTTTATTAAAATTCTTTTTTTTTTTTAGGGTTTATGGTAACAGATAGCTTAAGGTGAAAGTTTGCGATTTGTTATCGTATGGTTAGATTAAGTCCTTTTAAAGTTTCTTTATTTTTTAAGTTATATGTGCATTATTTATAGTGACAAAAGAGGTCCCGTTAAGGGCATTACTTGCCTAAGGGCCAACTTTATAAAGTTATCTTCTGGTCGATTTTTTCCTATAGGCAGATGGTATAAAAGTGCTGATATTATTATTTATTATATTTGTTTTTTTTTTGTTCGGTTAGAAAAATTAAATCATTTTCTAGCTATTCGAATAATACGTTTTTTAATAGATTTTTTCCACTTTTCATAGCTAGGGTATTATTATCGTCAACAAAGGAATATATATTTTTTCTTATGTATGTTTAGGTAGCCGGGATAAATACTTTTTGTTTATTTTTAATATTTTTCGAATTATTCCTTTATCGCTTAAGATAATCGTTTTCGAAATTTTTTTTACTGAATTCGTAAAACGAGTTATTCGACATATTGTAATATTCCGGATTATGAAAGTTTTTTGGCTTTAAGTTGTCCTTATTATATTTCCTGATTAAAAAATCCTAGAATATTTTTTCCTTGTCGTATTATGGCAAAAGTTTTACTTTTTTTATTATTAAGCTGTTATCTAATAAGTATTAAGGTTTATAGTTTATTTTATCGGGTTTTTTTTGGTAACTTACAATCGGGGGCTTTGTAACTTATTTTACTATAATTTCAGCATTTAATTTATTAAAGATTTCGTAGCTAGATAATTCCAAGTTCCATAGGTCCTGGTTTTATCCCAAACGAGGTGTTGCTTTTTTTGGGGGCAATAATATTAGCTGTATGTCAAAACTTCTTACCTTGCTAAATACCTGTTCCCGGGGTAGCTCGTCCCCGTTGTTCTTGTCGTCGTTCGAACTGTCGATTATTAATTTTGATAATTTCCCTAATGTATTCGTTAAAGGTACAAATTTTTTCCATTCGAATTATCTTATCTTTAACGTCGTTTTTAAGTCCTTTATAAAAAATGTTAATTAGGGCGTTTTTCTTTTTATTTCCTTATCCGGCTTTTACGATTAATGTTTTAAAATTAACTATATATTTAAAAACGGGTCCTTTCTACCTTAAATTAAAAATCTTTTATGTAAAGAACCTTTCTTCGTTAAAATTGTTAAAATTAGCGCGAAATTTATCCTTAAAATTAATGTACAAAAAAAAATTTATTAATTAAAATTTGTCGATTGTTTTTAGTATTTTCTATATAATTCCGTATAATAAGTTTAAACCAATTAACGGTATCCCCCGTAAGGCATACTTTTACCGCGAAGATTAACTTAAAGATATTATTAAAATTTAAGAAACGTAAATAAATACGGGCCTAAGTAAAAAAGGTTTAAGGGTTTATTTTATTAGTATAAAATTCTGGTTTTTTAGGTTTTATTTAAAGAACGATCGGTAATATAACCGAAATTATTTCGATTTATTCGTTAAGTCGTTAATTTTCCTTTTTTAATTTTTTAATACGAACCTAAAATTGCTGCGAAATTAATTCGGAATTATTAATCGATATTTTAATAATATTAAGTATTGCTTAAAGTTTAACGGTATTATTAAATAAAAATTTGTAACGTATAACGGCTAAGCTAATTAACTAATTATTAAACCTAAATTCACAGGTTTATATTAACAAAATATTATAAGAATTTAAGTAATAAAGTAATAAAATAATTTAATTACGTTTCGTAATATTAAAAGTGCCTTAAATAACGAAATTATATTACAAGCTGTCGTTATTTTAACTAGGAATTAACGAACGTATATATCTATCTTAGCTTACTAGCTTATTTCTGGTAAGTTGGTAATCCCACTCACTAGATTACTTCTGGTGAGTTGGTGATCCATCACGTGACTTGATCCACTTAGATCCTGTTTTGGTCTAGAGGGACCGTTTCCGAGACCTCCCTCCTGTAGGGTCATAACATGAACGCATGGACATAAGCATTCAGCTACGAAATCGGTACTGAAAGAATTCTGGGTCGGTAGCTAATTCATTTTGATTCGTCGAACACTCCGACCTTTGTACCTATTGCCATCAAAAAAGGTCATTCAGCAAGTGATACTGAAAGTTTACGAACTGCCCCTAAAACGATTTTGTTAGTTTTCCGTAGTTTTGTGGAGCCTACCGATTCAAGAAGACGGTCCCCAAGGTGTGATCTAGTCGTCCTGCTGTCTTGCGGAAGAGTCTGTCATCATTTCCTCTCTTTGCTCTCTCGACCATGGGAACGTTTTCTCGCGATGATCTGCTTTTGGTAGAAGGTCGTACTTTGCGAAAGCTGGAATGATCAGCCTGTAGGCGTCAGTCATGTCATCGGCGAGGCCGGTGGCGACAAGGCCGGCAGCAAGAGTTCGGAACACCGAGTTCTCAAGCCCATGTGTTGCCCCAGTGGAACTGTTACTTAGCGTAGCAGCATGCGATTTTTTTTTCCCGTGATACCGCCGACCTCTCGGATTCTCGATGCAACCGCAAGCATGAACAAGGAGAAAAGTTCTTGGCAGCAATGTCTCAACAACGGCGACTCTCGGGAAGGTCGGACGTAGAGCTCGGTAAATTCATCATCGGGATCCTCACTAAGTAACCGGACCTTAGTTTCAAACTCTTTCGCACAGAGAGGTGAACTGAAGTGGAGACCATACCTCTGCGAAGTCAGGTACATTCCAAAGGTTGGGAAAATGGCTTGAGAGTAGAGTGTCATTGATCTTTCCAGTAATTCTGCTCTCTCGAACGATTCGGGTCTTTCAGGTCCATCGACACTCATGGGGAAGAAGAAGCGGTTTTGCCCGTTAGGGAACGGCATTTTGTCCGACTTAACAGACCACAGAGCTAGTTCCTCCTGCATCCCTGGCCTCGATGTTTGTACGGATCCAACGATTCGCACAAAAAAACCTGAGTCGGAATGAATACCCCCTCCGGCGAGGATCTGTTCCAGCGCCGGGTTCGACTGCAAATTCCTGAAATTGGAACTGATGCCCACGATATTATTTAATATCTTTCGACGGCGTGCCAAAGTAAACAACCACAATGATAATATCCCTTCGATCTGACTCGAGCTTTGCAGGATCCATGGTCTAGAGTTCGGCAGAGGGTTACTTGCTGGCAACTCTCCAACGGCTCCACCCCTTACTATCCCCAAGCAAAGCTCTGGATATTCTTTGGTCACTGTGGCATGACTTGTATGGCGTTGTTTACGCAAGTGGAAACTCCACCTCATGTGCGTTGAGTTTCTCTTCACGTTCTCCCAATCGATTGTGTTGATATCCCATAGGTAGTTGATTGCTCCCTCGACCGCTGACATGGTCACTCGTGCTTGTTGGGGGATGCCAGAAGAGCGTGCGAGGCTAGGCACTAGCTGCCGAATCTGCTGATAGCACTTCAGCTCGTCTGCACCGAAAACAGGAATCTGAGTATGGTTCCGGTCCTGGATATATATCTAGTGTGACTTTAGGCCGAATCTGGCAATCTGAGGGTCCCAGGTGCCTGTACAATTTAATCATGAGCCCCCTGAATCTGTCGTTCGCCGGGTGAAAGACACGTTGCAAGAACTCGATCATGAGTTGGAAGATAGCATTGCGGCCTGTGAAAAGCTCCCAGAAGAGTTTTTCCCGTCGCCCTTCAAAGATATCTCGCGCCAACTTCGTGAACTCTATCTGGCTGTGGATGAAGGAATGTGAAGGTTGGTGCTTCAAGCGCTGCACTTCTCGGTTCCAAGCATCCTGAAATCCGTCCAGTCCAAGGCGGAGTTGTTCCTCATTGTCGGTATGAACTAACGTTCCTGAGCCGCCATTCTCGGTGTGCGTGGTTTTTGCTGATCCGCCATTGTCGTTATCAGCGACCCTTTCCGAGTCGCCTGCTTTCCATCCAAAGAGGGAAAGTCGGTGGAGCGCAAGCCAGGCTATTTCGTGACCATCAAGGAGCGGTTCCGTGTCGGGATCGACTGCTAAGCCTCGCCTCACCCAGGATCGGATGCCCGTCATGATAAGCGTAATGCCAAGGAGGAGGATCGTTGCAGACCAGTGGAGAGCACGCAATCCGACAAACTGGACAATGAATCCTGCTAGGGTTACGAAAGTCGAGATGGCTGCGAGTTTACTATTGAAGATAAGTGAGTCTAGGGCAAGCTTAAGCACAAGTGGTCGTAATACCTGAATCTTTGTTCCAATCCTGTATTGCCATCCATCAGCCTTGACGTGCGCAGCGTGGTGTCTCCGACGGCATTGAGTATCGCAAAGGACGGGAAATGCTGGTCACTGACCGTACAGGCCCCCTGAAGACGTATAATTCTGTACTGAGATGCCTTTTTACCTTTGTTGAACTCATGCTCAACTGTTTTGCCTTCGATAACATGTCCACAGCCAAGGACTCCTAAGATGACGAGCACGGATCCGGTGAGGAAGCACGGGTAGCCGTAACTCTGCACAGGCGTCCCCGCTTTCGTCCAATGCCAGTAATATGTGGTAAGTCCAGGTATGATCATCCCAACCAGTTGCAAGAGAATCCCAAGAATTGCCCAGCGCCAGAGCTCATCAGCCGAGGCTGTGGCATTGGTAATGTTGACGGCCAAGTTTGGAGGCGCATCGTTAAGTGAGTTTACTAGGATCTGCTCGGCCGAGTCTACTCGGGCCTGAAAGAGCGAGTTTTCAAAGGCCTCGTCGTTGCCATGTTGAATGGGGCTGGAAAAAACTTCACAGCGAACGGCCGACTTCAGATCATGGACTTCTCCTTCACTGGTGATGATGAGATTTTTCATGCCCGCAGGATTGCCGAGCAATCTCACAATCTCCTCACCGCTCCAAACCTCGCAAACGTCGTCAGAGGTGGAAGATAGTAGCTCTTGCTCAGCCGTGGCTCGGCCCTCTCGGGCTCTGTCCCTTGCGGTTAGCAAGTTCAAATATCAAGACGATGAAAACATGACGATCCTACCTCCCAACCAAAGCCTTCAGCTTTTTGACGCCGCCAACTCTAACGGCGCTGATCATTATCGTGATGATTCCAAGAGGGCCCATGGCAAGTAGGAAATTGTCTGCCCAGCAAAGACTCATGCTGAGGAACTGACGGGTAACTTGCTCGCCGAACAGGGGGAGAAGAGGGGCCAGGTCGCTGAAGAGGTTGTTGGAAAACTCGTCGCCATTGAAGTCTCCCTCTGCTGGAGTATTTTCAAGAATGGTGGCATTCATGATTGCCACAGACGTTCAGTGACTTCCAGGGAGAGCCCCCGTAATTTGGAGAAAGACTCTAATGCTGGTCAACGGTCTAGGGAAGCTAGTTGGCTGCACGGTTTTCCGGCTTCCTTCGGGGCATGCTATCGGGAAGGCAGTCGACGCCGTGATGAACTGTGCACAAAGCCTGATGCGACGGGGCGGCGCAATATCTTTTCACTACCACAACATTCTTTTGTCAACGTCGCCATTTTGAATGCCGGCTTTCGTGGCGTCCAGTCGGAGATGGATGCAGCTGTCTGATGGGAATCTTCACTCCGTTTGGACAAGTCCGTTATCGGTTGCGTCTGCAGTGCAATAGTGGTCCGATAGTTGCAGCTGACGAGTAGATTCACGTTATCTGATACGGGCCAGGAACCGCCGAGTGTTCCCATGGAGGACAATCCATTGGTAGCGGCGAGTCCTGAGCAAGTTCTCCAATCGCCAGCCATGCGAGTGCAAGATGGAAAGTGGGCAATCCGGTCAATGACTCGGCCGAGCCATAAGGCAGCAGAATGCCCAGTCTGTTAGTCCGCGAATGACATCGACCAGACGATCTTCTCCCTTTGGTAAATTCGTATATTGTGTACCCATAGCACCGTTTGTCATTGGCCATGTCTGTTAGAGTAAAGGGGTATGACAACCCACACCGCTTTTGTATATATAGATGTGTAGTCCTCCCCAGCCAAAGGCTGGTGGTCACTTAGTATGGAATCCAACGGGTATTAAACCTATCTTTGACAATGTCGTGCTGATGCTGACTCGGGGAAAGCTCCTCCTGAGACTGGTCACAGGGATGTGCCGCCGCGATGCGTCAGGCTCCGGAAAACCGTCGGCCGCTTGGAAAGCACCATCGGCTCATGATATTTGAGCGAAACAAGATCTCTTCCCCAGATTGCGGATGGTATAACGGAAGGCGCCGTTTTCTCCAGTCAGCCGCTTGCCATAGGACATGAGCCTTTTGTGATCCATGATTAAGGAGGGATGGAGCTGGAAGTGGTCCCCAAAGATGCCGACAAAATCGCCAGATAATCCCTCGAGCACGTATACGGAGCGGAACGAGAGATACCCCGATGCTGCTGCCTGTCTCAGGCTGATAGCCAGAGCTGAGGCATCCGTATGCTCGATGGGTGGGTTAAAGGACCCGTCAGAGGCCAACTGAAGTGCGAGAACCCGGGCCTTGGCCCGGCACCACGGCGTCCATAGCGAGTAGCGAACTTGGGAGATTGAATAAGCACGGTTGTTATTGACCTTAGTGTGCTTGTTGGTATAGTATATAAGTGAACTTGCGATGCGCAATAGTATCATTGTTGCTGACCTTGGTATGTTTGCTGGGGTGGGCGGTGAGAGAACTTGCAGGATTGAATATGTGTGGTTGTTGCTAACCTCGGTATGCTTTATAGGTATAGTAAAACCTGTGATACCTAATACGTGTGGTTGTTGCTAACCTTGGTATACATGTGTATGTAAGAGGTAGGGTTTGCAATGGATACCCAAATGGGTACCCATCACTATCCACGACCTAAATTCACACGTCATAAAAGCTTAATACTTAGAGTTTCCGTGAAAAAAATTAGTATAAAAGTAATTCTGTATTATTCACAATGTTTATTATTTATTTTTGGTTGAAAATATCATCCGTGGGTAATAATGGGTACCCATTAGGGAACCTATCCTATTTCAAACCCTAGGGGTAGGTAAACCGGTAATATTGGAGATGTAATATTATTTCGCTAATGCTTACAGAAGTGTAGTCAGATGATCAAAAGCATAGCTTTAACAATGTTTTTACAATGGGCTTTAAAGCAAACTGGCCATTTAATTTAATACGTTGCTAACTCCAAGAATATAAACCCAATACTACGACCGTTACAGCTTTATGGTATTCTCATATCAACTTCAAATTATATTTGCGCTGCCTTTATATTTCGGTAACCTTGAACCAGGTTATGACATGGACTTTTTATACTGATCAGGACCGAGTTCTCCCTTTTTTAATACCATGTTATTGGACTACCGTCCTGATGGACGCCATTCCAACATACAGGAAAACCTACAGAAAATCTGACTGGACCACGTCCGATAATTGGATCGATGAAGCAAAGCGGCGAACATCGTCCCTACTTCTGTATCAGCGCATTGCGCACGATGATGTATGTTTGATGTGGCACGGTGGTGGGGAGCCTCGGCCTGTGACGTAAGATGCGGACAGACGGTCGAGTATATCTATCTACGTCCGACAACGGCTGTCCGACATCATCCAGCAAATAAACTCATCCAGGTAAAAACCCAAGATCACAGACTTCACCTCTACAGGAGAAGAGTCAGTGCAAAAAGCATACACATTATCTACCATGTCGACGTGAGTAACTAGCCCTCTCCCGGCCACCACGCGTCAAGCGCTTCTCGCATCAGGCGAACTAACCAACCAACCCCAATCGCAGAGGAGCAACCGGCAGCGACGAGAAGATCTCGGGCGCCAAGATCCAGCCGCTGGAGTCGGAGCAGAAGCGGGGCGTGCCGCACGACCAGTCCCCGTCGAGGGGCGTCGCGGGGTCCGACCGCGACATCGACCGGGCGCGCATCGACCCCCTGGGCGGCGGGGGCCAGTACCGGCACCCGGCGCCGCACGCCGACACCGGGGGGGTCGTCGGCCGCGACGAGGACGTCGGCGCCGCCAGGATCGAGCCCCTGGGCGGGGGCCCGGAGGAGTCGCGGAGGAAGAACCCCGGGCTCGACGACGAGATCGTCGATAAGGCGAGGACCCAGCCCCTGGGGAGCGTTAGAGAGCAGATCCTCTGAGCCGTTTTGAAGGGGTGTACGGTTCGTACGGGGCTGACATCGCATACCCAATCGGGAGGTGTGGCCAGAGAAGGGTAGGGGAGATGCGACACCCATTATGTATACCTACTTGGCTACGATGTCATGATCGTGCTCGAATCAATACAAGTTCGCAATGAGAAGGAATTGGCAAAGGACGCAGGGTTTCGCAAGACAGTCCTATTTGGAATAAGCATTGTGGTCAGGTAAAAGGGGCTATCTAAGCGTTATGATTTTAGCCCCTACTGTGAAGCCTGTTAGTCCGGGTTGCCAAATGGAAAGTTGCTCTCAACGCGTGACCGGTGCCACGCCAACAAGCTACCATTCCTCAGAGCCAATGGGTGTACTCCGGTATTGCTAGGAAATCGGCTTGGAACATTATAGCACCGGGTAACTGGTATCAAGCCTTATACCAGCCGCGGTAGCAACTTTAAGACGTGGTGTAGCACAGAGGGATCGCACACATCGTCATCCCTTGTGTTATATAGCATTTAATTTCTCGGACTACATACTCTACCAAACACACATAATCACACCTTACGCAAACCGCAAACTAGGCGCATATACTTGCTCGTCCCCGCGCAGCCAGAGCATCCCGCCAACCATGGTTATCCAGGTGCCACGCCCGCAAGAGTCCACCGTTGTTCTAGCTCACATCTGATCAAGATACCGCTAGAACGCATGCACATGAATCATAAGGCGGATTTTGTTCTGCGTGTCCTGTGTTTCTCGCTGTGTGCGCTGTTTGCTATCTACTACTATCATGATATACTCACCGATATCCTACTTCCTTTTCTCCTTTCCCCTTTCCGCGGACGATGGGTGGATCACTGGGTGGTGTGGACGGGTCCGACCTGACCAAGATATGTTAAGAGGGGAACCTGACCAGCCCTGAAAGTACTCCTATAGTCCTTCTCCGCTCATTCTCGTACCGTTCTTTCGATCCCTATGTCTCAATTCGCGGGCATATTCAACAACTATAATGATTGCCGGCTCTGCTCCTCCTCTTCGCTATCTGCCAGCGTCTTTGAGCTCTCGGTGCGACAGATCGGGGGGACCACGCCGTCCAAGTATTCCTGGACGGCGTCGCCACTCTGGGATTTCCGAGGATGCCGGGCGTGAAGAATGCCGCCCTTCCGCCCGCAGCACGGCCCCTCCAAATGGCCCTAGCCGTTGACATTGTCGTCGTCGTCGGGGCACCACCCTAATAGGCCCTATTGCCAGACTGCTGCTTCGATGACGAGGACCCCTTAAGCAGGTCGCCGAACGCCGTCTGGATCTGCTTCTTGAGCTCCTTGTACGTGACAATGAACCCCGTCTGGTTGTCGCGGCTCGTCAGGTAGACCTTCTCGTCGACACCGACGTCTAATTTGTTGAGGCAAGTGACGATATGGCCGAGGTCTACGACCGGATTGCCGTTCGCGTCGACCTGGTGGAATACGTAGTCGCGGAACAGCTTGAGCGTGTAGCGCTCGCCGGTCTCTGACCAGTTGGGGTCCCCGTCGAACTCGGGCCGCTCGTTAATGGTGCCTAGCTTGGCCGCGAGCCGGAAGAGCCGGCCATTCTCCAGCTCACGCGCGAGGTATGCTGTGTTCTCGTCGTTAGCATTGAAAGCTACGTCGAGGAGATCCGCCGTGTGCTGCGCCACATCGTACAGCAACTGTTCCGCCGTCTTCGGTTGCGTGTTGAGGGCGGCACTAGGCGTCTGGGCTGCTGGGCTTAGTAGCCATGAGATCCTGTCTTTCAGATCATGGCTGTAGATCCTCCCCAGTTGATCTAGTGACCCCCAGACGTCCTGGATGTTTCTTGGTAGTGTGTTCGTTGCGATACCGAGGATGAGCTTCCCAAGGTGGAAAAAATCCTCCTGCTGTAAGTCTTCAACTTGTCGCTGAGTTTCGAAGTGAAGTACGTCAAGAACAGCGCAGGCGCTCAACCTGACACGGTTTTTATCCGTCAATATCACCTTCGTGACGTCGATGCAACGGGCGGCAAGCTTCGCATTATGAATCGCTTTAAGGGCGCTAGCAAGCTGTACGAGGTAACTCCATAACACCTTTTCCTGGACGGGAGGGGCGCGTCCATATCGGTTAGAGGGGAAATGGTGCTCCGCAAGCGTCTTAGAGAGTGGGTGGTAATGATGGGCAAATACGAGAGAACTGTCGTTGAAGTCTCGCGTAGTGAAGGCTTCGAACAGTGTCACGACGTTCCGATGAGAGATTTTCTTCCACGCCCCTATTATCTTTAGAAATGCGTCTTCATTTGTAAGACGGTAACCTTTAGAGATTGTCGTTAGTCAGCCCCCGCGGGGAGGAGACGTCAAAACGAACCTTCGATACGCCTCAAACAGTATATATTCCCAGTCTTCTTAGAACTGGCCTTATACACCCAGCTGATATAACCGAAGAAGCCAGACGTAGGCTTAACCTTGTTATCTATGGGGACGAGAGTGTGATAGTGTGAGGGAGAAGGTAGCTGTGAGTCTACGCGGATCAGTACGATTCGCCACCATGAGGCCTAGTGAGACTGACTGGGAAGGACCTGTCTCGCGGCTTCGGACTTCCTCGTGAGCTCCTCTCTTACGTTATCCGGTACGAAGAACTCCTGGACGTGTCTCTGAAACGGCTGCAGGCTTTCTCTCGAAGTCGTGATAGGGTTGTAAAGATGGTAGTTTAACTATGATCAATCAGAGTCACGTAAAGGTCTTTGTTGTACCGATGCATAGTTACCGGTTGCAGGGGGGTTGTATATGCACTCTGGGCTGCGTAGTAGGGGGCCGCACCGGCTGCAATGTTAGTGTGGTCTTCGGCATATGGATTGTATCCCGCCGTAGGTAGGGTGTGGCCGACGTTGGACATAGTAAATGGATCATAGCCAAGTGAACTACTATCTGTCGACCCGTTGGCCGCGCTCTATGTCACACCCGTCAGCTGGGTATATGGATTGTCATCGGCTTTCGGACATACCCCGGTGTTCAAGTCATAGTTCTGTGGCGCGAAATCCGAAAATTGACCTGACTTGAAGAGGGACGCCCCGGTGTCCTGCGGCAGGACAGGGTTTGCAGCTATTTGATATGTGAGCGCTACCCATCATCTGGAGTGGTGCAGTTTCTTACTACTGGCAGCCCCGCGGGGGGTAAAAGGGGTAGCATTGGTGGAGAACGTTGACTTCTTGCCCCCCGGAATTTGGGCAGGGGTAAAGGACGGCGAGTCAACATTGAACGATTTCTTGGAACTGTTGGCAAATTGTCCGTTAGTATATCCCGTTACAGATCCGTTGCGCGACGGCATCTTCGGAGATGCAGTTTCCCTGGGAGAGACGAGATAATCGACGGTTTCTTCCAGCGAGCTTAAGCGTTCTGAGATAGATCTGGACCGCAGTGGGTCCGCTTCGACCTTCTCCGCTGGTACTGAGAGAGCGTCTGCCACCTCGGTTGGTGAAGTGGTGGCTGGTGCACTGGCATCATCAGACGAAATCCGACACAGCGTGGTTTTTATGCCCGGAGAAGCAACTACCGCGCCGCTTCCGGGAGTAGTCTCGGGTTCAAGGGGGAGTTGTGGGCATGCCCGGGACGAAACAGGTGCACGTTGACGTCTCTTCCTTCTTGGAACTGTTGCTGCCTGTCGGAGTGTACGATGTCTACCTCGAGGAGTAACGAGAAAAGCCGGTTTATATCTCGGGTTTTCAAAGCCCGCCCGAGGTATGGAGACCTCTGTCTGTTCGCCTTGAAGCCCTTCCCCTTGTTCCATTTCCGCGTCGGTCATAAACTCGGCCGAGAAAGATTCAGGTGTTGCCGAAAATCCGGAACGATCATGCGTTGATGCTCCACCCGGCAGTATAGTTAAATAGAGTAACCTCCTTCGGCCTATTTCCCCCGGTGTAGAAAATTTTCGCAGGTTTGAGTAAAGTAAACCCACGAAGTGCAACGAGGCGCAAATCGGGTGAGGCTAGGGGACATGGACCGAATAGAGCAAAGGGAAGCCAATGGTGGACGGATAGAATATGTAAACTTACGCGTCATTTGAATTGGGCGAGTTCTTGTGATGCTCGTGGTTGAAGGCGCAACCTTGATCCTCGTAGCGGCAGTGGCCATATATCAAGACGTTCCGACAAAGGGTATCCTTCGCGTCTAGAGAGGTAGGAACGGGGTTATGTTAGACATTGTACAAGAAGGTGACGGCGGTAGGGGCAGTTGGGACACGGCTTTAAGCGTGGTAATCGTAACGTAGATAGAGCCTCGTTGAATTGATATCGTTCACACCTACCACGGGTCTTGGGTCTTGGGGACGCCATCTGCCTTCCTCCTCGGTCGGCATTTCCGAAGCGCGCGTTCGCCATGTGGATCGTGTCGTGATAAAAGAATCATCGGATGCTATTGCCCACCTATCTCGCCTTGGTCTTCGTTGTCGCTGTTGGAGTTGTGGCTCTTCTTTCGCGTCATGGAGTAACAGCTGCGACGCGGGGCTGGGAAGTCGCCCTCCCTTTTCAACTCAATTCCTGTGTTGGAGCAAATAAGCAAGGCGGCTTCGGAAAAGAGCAATCGAATGGCCGGCTAGATGTGTATATCGGAAGAATACAATTATATTACGAGGACGAATTCAATGCTGTGGTGACCTGGAAGATAGGTAGTAGGTACGGTAGGTATGATGCTCGGATAGGCATGTATATCGGGCTATGGAGGGGCTCTTCTTTCAGGACAATTAAAAAGGAGATGTTGGCATGCAACACATTACGTACGTGCTTCAAGGTAACTCCTTATAGTGGTCCCATCTTCCTTCCTCTGAGCAAGGGCGACGGCTTGCCCACAGATCAACTCGGCCGGCACTTATAATAACGGACGTGTTCAGAGACCTTCGTGATAGACCGGATTTAGAACGGAGTGGGATAAGCAGCTCACGAGGCTGCCGATAAGCCCGAGGAGCCACAAAAGGCTGAATACTTCCTGTAAGGTACTGCACAATACAGTACGCTGAGTTACCTGGGTAAGTACCTAGGTGAGTGTACGCGGTGCGATAAAGGACTCACTCAGGTTATAAGTACCGGGTCCAGTCATTTGGTAGCTTGCTAGATGCATAGCGTATCTACTGTAGCTGTATATGCAATAATAGTTGACACGCGATTCCGACACTACTCCGTAGGTTAACTACCTACCTACTAGCCCTACTAGCCCTACTAGGTAGTACCAAGCCATGCCAAGATTTCCCTTCTTCAGCCTCAGGTTCCATGTATGTATGTAGTCTTAACCTTACACTAAATGATAGGTGATTTAGTCTATACTTCGTACCTAGGTACATATATTTGTGCTGCTTTTATTACTCCTAAGATGCCGCTTACAGTTAGGCGGATCCCCGGACTTTACGGTGCCCGCCATTGATTGGCAACTCAATGTGACTTCACTTGTCATAACCTTCCAAAAGCTTAAACTCGGCGATCCGGTGCACCTAGTCCAAGACATATATCCTCTACATTACCAGAGCCTGCCGCAGTTTCTAGTTGGGTCCTACTTCGGGTCTCTTCTCCGGACAACTGACCAAAATCGCAAAATCTGCATCACTTCCAATAATCTGCTCTACCTCGCGATTACTTGGCCGAGTACGCACCGGAAGTGGTCCTCGTGTCCTTTTAGGATAATACGATACCTATCCGAGTGTTGCCCCAATCTAGGAATTCGCCGTGCGATTGTGCGAGGGAGAAGTCGCAGCTTATTGTCGAACAGTCTTCAGCTATATACAAGCTACCCTTCTCACCAATTGCAACAATCGCCAAATCTCCTCGCAACTTATGGCTGACGGTGGATGATACCCAGACGAGCTCCGAGCTATCTCATCCCATCACCGACACACTGAAACATGGCGAGCGATGCGAGCATCGACGTCAGCCAGCTCACGGCCGAGCAGCAATCGGCCCTCGAGCAATACACCGCGGTGACGGCCCAGGACGTCAAGGATGCGGTGCCGCTCCTTCAGCGCTCGCAGTGGAACGTGCAGATCGCCGTGTCCAAGTTCTTCGACGGCGAGGGCCCGGACCCGCTAGCCGAGGCCACGGCGGCGCAGGATCACGGCTCGCAGCAGGCGCCCCGGCACGAGAACCTGCAGGAGAGCTTCGGCCGCCCCTCGCCTCGCCGGTCGGCGGACCGACGAAGCCGCCCGGACCCGGCGCCGCGGATCGTGCCACAGCCGCAGACGCCGACCCACCGCCCGCCGTTCCTGCTCGCGCTGCTCTTCGGCCCCTTCAATATCGGGTACCGGGCGCTGTCGACGCTGTTCCGCACCTTCGTGTACATACTGTCGTTCCTGCCGGCGCCGCTGCGGCCGCGGGCCATCACGACGACGGTGACTAGGGGTTGGCGCGGCACCATGGGGCGGCGGATGCTGCTGCCGCGGGACACGGCCGCGCGGTTCCGGCGGGAGTTCGAGGAGGAGTACGGGGACCACGAGAACGCGTCGCGCATGCCCTTCTTCGAGGGCGGGTTCGCGCAGGCGCTCGACGCCGCCAAGGCCGAGCTCAAGTTCCTGCTCGTCGTGCTCGTGTCGCCCGAGCACGACGACACGACCGCCTTCATGCGCGACACGCTGCTGGCCGACCCCGTCGGCGCCTTCCTCACCGACCCGTCCAACAACCTGCTCGTCTGGGGCGGCAACGTGCTCGACTCCGAGGCCTACCAGGTCGCCGCCGAGTACAACTGCACCAAGTTCCCCTTCTCGTGCCTCGTGTGCCTGACGCCGCGCGAGCACCAGTCCCCGACGTCGTCATCCTCGAACAGCACGCGCATGAGCATCGTCAAGCGCCTGCCCGGCCTCTACTCCCCGACCACCTACCTCGCGGAGCTGCAGGCCGCCATGACCAAGTACGCGCCGGACCTGGCGTCGGCGCGCGCGGAGAGGGCCGCGCAGGAGGTCGCCCGCTCGCTGCGCAGCGAGCAGGACT
>QJNV01000453.1:0-46279 GCA_004155935.1 Monosporascus sp. GIB2 | reverse complement strand
GGGGTGGTGGTGCTTAGTAAGGCGTTGCGGGCTCATCTTGTAGATGATGTATGAGGTAGGCTTGCCCGCTTTACCGGAGAGCGGGATGAATTCATTCATTTACCCACGTCCCAGGGCCTGGAAACCAGTTTACGGCATGCAATACCCGTCATTCGATCCACGCATTGGTCCTGGCAAACAGTTGTTATGTGACAGTGCAGCTGCCATACGCTGGCATCTGACAGTCTGTAGGTAAGTAGCGGGTTTGGTACAATTTGCTGCGTGTAGGGGGCTTTTGTGACGGGAGCTTCGAGGTACATTTGACCTGTCGGAGCTATATAAAGAAAAAAAAAAGGGGGGTGGGTTTTGTTTACTACCAAGTGGAGAAGTACTCCAAGTCATCGACGAACTGCCGACCTAACGGCCCCGTGATAGCTTATGCCCGTCCCGCCACCATCTCGAGAAGAGGTTCCGTGACGACGCCGCCCTCAGAATTGGGATTGACGCAGCGAAGCGATCTCTATTCATTGCCTACTTCGGAAGGGGGTAGTGCTGAAGAGAAGATATCGATTTGAGAGCACCGAAAGTGGATGTTGAGCTAATGAATATTTTAGGGACAAAGCCACCGACATGTTATACCAAAACCAAAGAGCTATAGAAGGCAAATTTCCTGTCAAGCTGCTCAATTTACATACGAATTCCTCCAACATTGCTAATTAGCACAACTGGTCGTTTGTATCTACACAAGCTGACACTATAAAGCCCACAAGCCCGTCTTGAAATAACGCTATGTTGCTCTAAACACGCATCCATCTAGTTGGGTATGCCGTATGAATAACGCCCCTACCCCGTCGCGAATGGCAATGCACCCAGACCCCTTCGCATAAACTCGTAAATTTCACTGGACGCCGTTCAAATGCAATCCCTTTTCTGGCATAAACACTGGGGTGATGCAGCTTAGCCAGAATAAACCGAAGAAACGAACAATGGCTTCCACCGAAACAATCGCAAAGAATTCGTACCGATGACAAAACCTACGAAGTAGGCCAAGATAGGCATGGAAATAGGCGACCTAAGTTGCCCCGTGAGGGACATTAGGGTCGATAAGACGTGTGCTGAAATTTATCGGTGACCTTGATTCAACCGCTTCTTCCGCTCTTCCTTCTGTCGCCGCAGCTTCTCCTCGAGCTCCTGCTCCCGCTTATCTTCTTGGATGGCCTCCCTCGTAGCGCGGGCCTCCTCCTCGTCGATATCGGATAAACCAGCTTCCATGTCGCTGGACCCATCGGAATCGTACCCATAACCATAGCCACGGCCGCGGGGGTCCGGCTCATCTTCATCATCGTATTCGATGAAGTCGTCCAAGTCTTCATCGTAGTCATCTTCCCTACTCCGGCGGCTTGACTTCGGGGGGCCGAGAAGCCCGCCAGCACGTAAGGGTGGCTGGGGCTTACCATTGCGAGCCGAGGATGACTTGCTCGAAGATGCACCTGGCTTAGGCCTCGCGGTTCCGGTATAGCCCGTCGTCGCCGTAGCCGACTTCTTCACTTTCTTCTCCTGAACATCTCCACCGGACGTGCCTGGCCTTTGTTTGCCGTCCTTACCGACGCCGTTCCTCTGCGCGTTCGCTCCCTGACCCGCCGGGCGTGTACCATCACGAGAGGGCATGACTCCCGGTCTGGCATTACCCAAATACGGTTTCCCTGTTGGCGTCTTGACGCCTGCCTTTGCTGGCTCTCGGTCCTTCTTACCCACCGGCTTTTCGATTGCCTTGTGTTGAATAACACCGACTTTCCCCATGACCTGCTGGGCTTTTGCGCCGCGTGCCATGATCTCCGCAAATGAGCCCTTTTTCGGCGCCTTTCCCGGGTCCGAGGCTGTGGGGGTAGTCGGTGACGGTTTCGCGGGGGGCATCTTAGATGCTGATAATGAGGGCGGATTGAGCTTGGGCCGACTTGCGACATCCGAAGCCGGTTTCCGCTGAGCAGAGCTCGAGGCTGAACTAGGCGCAGGCCTTCCGTTTACGACGGACCCTGATGTATGTTGACCGTTCGTAGCGGTTGGCTTCGAGGAGCGGCCGTTCGTAAAAGGCGAACTCGTTTGATGGGGCTGGGGTGAGCGTCTCCTCGCGGAGGTTCCGGTATACACAGTTTTCGCTGCTGTACATGAATCTGAGCGAGAGGGCCCTATGGCGCTTCCTTGTAAATCACGAGTGATCTTGCTTGTCGAGACATCAGTATGACGGGCCTTGGCAACTTTGGTGGGATCCCCATTTAGCTCATCGGCTTTGCGCTTGATACCGGATGGCGGTGGGGTGTTTGCGACGGGGGACGGCCTCTCGCCGGAGATCTCGGCTAGAAGATCGCCGATCTGCGTATGTTACCTGTGAGTTAGCGCCTTTGATATCTGGCCTCGCGGTGAAAACGGGGTTCTGCCGTTGCGTACCGGCATGTTGAATCGCTTTGCGACACTTCAGGCGGCTGTACTGGACTTGGTTTGCAATTTTTCGTCGCCGTCAGAGATGTGTCGTATGCCTCAGGCGTCATAAATTTGTGGGCCGTGTCATGCCCTGTTGCCGTACGATGATGGTTTCTTGAGTCGGAGTGCACGCGACCCCGTGATGAGCTAAGGGGGCTACAGGTAGGAAATTAGATGCTGCATTTAAGTACCGATTCGATGATGTTTCGAGAGAAGCGTTGGCGACTGCGGATGCGGTGGGGAAAAAGGGTCGAGAATGGGGGAGGCAGACAGGACACTGGCCAAAGGACACGAATATTAAAGGTAGGAAAAGTTGTCGCCTGTCTGCTGGGGATGATGAAATAAGTATGAATGGCTATGGGCTGGGCAGGCCTCAAATGGACGGAACCAACCAACGAACGATAGAGAGACTTGCTCACTGCCACTTAAATAAAATATGGAGAAATTCCGGTTCGATTGCGATCTCCCCCGGTACTTACATATATTGTCCATAAGCAACCCGTGAGACATGAGAGCCGAGAATATGACTGTACAGTACCTACCCAAGGTACCAACCGGTACACTGCAAGACTGCTATTCTGGCTTTATATGATCTAGGTACCTAGTAGATACCGCTGCCAAATTGGACGATTCCCTTTTATCTGAAGAGAAGAGACTTATGTTTGACAGGGAATGCGCGCACTTCCCAGGTAGAGTCCTTGCGTGCTTCCTTGGGCGCTAATAAATCTCTTCTTGTACTGCTGTTACTGCGCATGCTTGTACAGACTGTGTCTCCTCGACGTCATTTTTGGGCGATTTCATTCGTCGGTAGTGGTTCCAGCCTCACGAAGCCACAACCGCATAGCACTGTATAACACTGCATAAAATTCATACAGGAATCACACGGATTATTCGGTAATTGGATCCTGCGGGCCAAGTTATTCTGTGTTAGACGGATTATCTAATACATTAGCTAAGTACTACCTAATGAGTGGCATTAGTCCAAGTTCGAATCATCGACCAGCTCAAGTTTGTCTACCTAGCTAGGGAGGCATGCTCGGTACCTAGGTACCTACCGCATGCCGCCTTTTGGCGACTGCCGGACCCTAATTAAGAGGTCATGTGACCGTCTAGGCCCGCCCACAAGCCTTCGTTCCCTGCACCAATTTCTTCAGTGATCTTTTTTACTGACTTGGTCAATTCATGGGAAATTCCAACTTCACGCACAATTTCGACCTTCGTCACCCCCGAACAAAACTTCCACAGGACACCGAAGACTCAGTCTCCGCCCAGGATTGCGGTTAAATCGATTGAACTCTCGTGTTCTTAGCATTCCCGTTTCTTGTGAGTCTTACCATATTTGTGCACAACTATAGTTGTGCGCCCACCTCTGCGGGGAACTTTTGGAAATTGGAGTTGAAGGCTGACCGAGAATTTCTTGTTGCTAGAAACCATCAAAATGAAGCATCTCGCAGCCTACCTCCTTCTTGGCCTTGGTGGAAACACCTCGCCTTCCGCCTCCGACATAAAGGGGGTCCTCGAGTCCGTCGGTATCGAGGCTGATGACGAACGTCTGGAGAAGCTCCTCTCTGAGCTCGAGGGCAAGGACATTAACGAGGTATGATAATGACAAAGCAATACCGATACATGATACGGAAGGTCGCAACTAACGGCGATTATAGCTGATCTCCGAGGGTTCGTCCAAGCTTGCTTCCGTTCCCAGCGGTGGCGCTGGTGGCGGTGCTGGTGGTGGTGCCGCTGCCGCTGGCGGTGCCGCTGCCGCCGATGCTCCCAAAGAGGAGGAGAAGAAGGAGGAGGGTATGTCGGCCGTGTTCCCCCCACGAAACTATGCGATATGTGCTAACGATCAATCACAGAGGCCGAAGAGTCCGACGAGGATATGGGCTTCGGTCTGTTCGACTAAACGAACCCCTCATCTATCCACAAAAAGGGCATTGTGTAATCTCGAGGTTGGCTACAGGGGAATGGTTTATGACGATCTTGCACTGCATCTGGCGCAGGAGGGTCTGGGTCTACCCAATATAAAGGGGAACCGGATGCGACAGTACAACAAAACCTTTAAGCTACTAGGTATTTTCAAGGCGAATATCAACCTGCTTCCTCGAGACTCTAACTTGTCTATTCTCGTTGAACTTGCACATGTGATTGTCCATCTAGATAGCACTACTGGTCGTCCCAGCTTGTGATATGTTGGTTTTTTGCGTTGCGTCGGCTTTGAAGGGCAGTTCTGATTTCTAGGATGGAGGGGCACTGCGGGAACAGGTTTGATGCGATCTAGGTACTACTGTGTGGGCCTGGAGCTTGCACGCTATATTGATTTATGCAAATGCATAACAGCATGCATATCTACCATCGAACCCACCTTGTCCTAACCTAGTAAAATTATTGTTTACGTATCCGTTGCCCCGACAACGACGTCTAGATAGAATGGATTCCATTTTAAGTCCAGATTCCAAGGATCTCCCCCAATTTTCGCAGAAGCAGGACGCGACGGATTCTTTGCATTACGTGCCCCAATTTTGTGATATTGCACCCAAACTGCAGATTTTGGAGCATGGACCTCATTGACACGTAAAATAGAGTTAGAATCGACAATAAACAATCCCAGTCGTCCTCGCCGTCGTTCCTTATTGGATTTTGGCATATAAAACAATAACAGAGAGAATCCTCAATGGCGACGGTGTCACCCACTCCAATGGGCTCGAGTCACCACTCGGCGCCCACGAGGAAGTCGTCGCTCAGGTCTGGACTGCGGAGAGTACCCTCCAGGCCGCAAGTCAACCGCGCCGAATCGAATCCCGCTCCCGCAGGCCACGCGTCAAAATCACAATACTCGGCTAATGACAGCTCGGATGATGAGATCCCTGTGCCTATGAAGCTCAGCGCTCTCACCAAAGCACTTCTCAACGACGATGGATCAGAAAAGGAGAGAGAAAGTGGCCGGATTCGGACGCGTGCCCTGAGCCACAAGCCTCCGTCACCCGTTCAGGCGGTGCAGGACAAGCCTGTCAAGAGGCGTAGCGCACTAAACGTGTCGGTCGCCTCAAGTGGTGAGGAGCGCAGACAGACGCGGGCTAGTAGCGCGCAGTTGTCTTCAAGACCGACCTCTCCCGTCAGGAGTCAGCCTAGTAGGGAGAACAGTCCTGTCAGGAAACGAGTGGTGCGACTGAGCGCATCCTCTGGGGCGGCGGGCACAGCCGCCGCGGCCGCGCAATTGAAACCCGCAAAGAGAAGATCGACATCGTTATCAGCCTCGCAGAGGGGGAATCGTCCACCAAGTCGGGACGGTACCGCGGAGGAAAGGGCCAATGCCTCGGAGCTCAATGACAAGGATAAGGACGTCAACACGCCGGCGCAGCAAGGCCGGGTCGTAAGGATCGCCGTGGGATCTTCGGGAAATAGGAACCGCTCGAATGGTTCATCGGTGGCTTCTTCCATGAAGACAGATTCTGCCTCGCACCGTTCTCATGCGTCTCAGGCACAAGAGAGCGATGCGCCCGAGGAGCCTCAGACCGTCGCCCGGGAAAGATCTGCCTTGAACCTGGGCAGCGTGTCCCGGCTCGCCTCGAGGAGTCAGGTCGAGGAGAACCCGGGAATGCAGAGTTCGATGCGGGTCAGGAGAGTCAGTAAGGTTCCCGGCAGCTTCCTCAGCGGTCCGGCACGCCGGGGTCGGAGGAGGCAGAGCGAAGAGGATGCGGAAAACGAGGGGGAGCCTTTACAATCTAGCAACGAACAAGATGCGCAACAGCGTCAAGATCTTATCGATCTCGAGCGGGCGGACAATGTGGCTTCCTCATATTATGCGCCCGACCGTCACTCGTCAGGGAGTCCCGTCAGTGCTAAGAGCTCTGCAAGGGCACTCCATAACAAGGAAAGCTTCGTTTTAGATAGGAGGCCAGGACTAGAATCGAAGAGGGCTTCTCCCGACCGCGACGAGATCCCTATCCCGCACTACAGAATTCCCCCGCCCCGGTCTGATATGCCGTCTAGGCAAGACCAGGAAAACGAGGCACCCCCAACTTTCAGGAGAAGCAAAGCACCAGCGGGCGCGTTTCTGGAAAAAGACCTCGCTAGGATTTCGGCTCGTCCCGGAGGCGCTGACGTCGACGCGATACGGCCCTCTTCTCCTGACCCCGATCGCAAGGCACTAGCCGCAATCAACCACAACACGCCTCGTCGAGCAGCACCAGCACCTCCGCCGAAGATGTCAATCCTCGACGCCGCAACGTCGAATGCCGGCGCGGCCACAACGACGCAGGCCAGGAGACGGAACTACATGAAGGTCAACGGGAAATGCTACACGAGGCTGGACTCGCTCGGGCGAGGTGGTAGCGGAAAGGTGTACCGCGTGGCAGCAGACAACGGCAAGATGTTCGCTCTGAAGCGTGTGTCGATCGAGAACGCGGACGAGAACACCGTCAAGGGCTACAAGGGCGAAATCGACTTATTGAAAAAGCTCAACGACGTCGACCGAGTCATCAACCTATTCGACTACGAGATGAACGAAGAGAAGCAGGTTCTGAGCCTGGTAAGTCGACGCCGCCCACCATGTTCTCTTCGCCACCCCGCCTCCCCCTTTGGGACGGTTCGCTAACACCTGTTTCGTAGCTCATGGAAATGGGCGAGATGGATCTTAACACGCTCCTTCGCTGTCGCCTCTCCCATGAGAACGCCAAGTTCGACCCCGTGTTCGTGCGCTTCTACTGGCAGGAGATGCTCGAGTGCCTCGCGGCGGTGCACGCGTACGACATCGTGCACTCGGACCTGAAGCCAGCCAACTTCGTGCTCGTGCAGGGGCGGCTCAAGCTCATCGACTTCGGCATCGCCAACGCGATCCAGACGGACGAGACGGTCAACGTGCACCGCGAGACTCAGATCGGCACGCCCAACTACATGAGCCCGGAGAGCCTCATCGACTTCAACGCGGCCGCGGAGCGCAACCAGCCGCAGCGGATGCACGGCGGGGCGGTGGCGGCGGGGCGGCCGAAGCTCATGAAGCTCGGCAAGCCCAGCGACATCTGGAGCCTCGGCTGCATCCTGTACCAGATGGTGTACGGCACGCCGCCGTTCGGCCACATCGCGAACCAGATGGCGCGCTGCCACGCCATCATCAACTGGGGGTACGAGATCGAGTACCGCGACCGCGGCGTCGGCGACGTGCCCGTGCCGCCGTCGCTGCTGCGCACCATGCGCCGCTGCCTCGCCCGCGACCAGCACCTGCGCCCCACGTCCGCCGAGCTGCTGAGCCCCTCGGACCCCTTCCTCTACCCCGCCGAGCTCCCCGACGGCGCCCTCCCCTTCACCGAGGAGCTGCTCGGCCGCATCATCCACAGCGTCGTCGCGCGCTGCCGCGAGCGCATGCCCTCCGACGCCGAGGCCCTCTCGGCCTGGCCCCACGCCTACTGGGCCGGCGTCGCCAAGGCCGTCGGTCGGGGGGACGCGCGGCCGTCCGCGGAGGGGAGGTAGGCGTTGCGCCGTTTGTGCATGGGGCAGCGCATAGCATAGTCTAATGTCTAATTCCGAGCTAGGAACTGGTAGATGGAGTTATGTATGATGGGACGAACATGATTACGAAGACGGGAATTCCAAACGCGGTGTTGTTGGATTACTGTGTTGCTTTGAGACGTTCATCGGCGTTTAGAGGCGTCCGGATTCTGACCGCTTACTGGGAAGGGGGAAAAGCAACTATCAGGGGCACTCTTACTTGATTTTCGTTTCGCCGGACTTGTGTGTCATTCATAGCCACGGCGTTCCGGTTCTTCGGCGGGGCCTCTCGTGGTGGTTTAGGAGGGGCCCTATTTTTGGTGTAGAGACTGGACGGCAGGCAGAAGCCCGGCCAGTGATTGACAAGAACTTGTTTAGCGGGGTTTTTTCCTTTCTCATATGATACCTTTTTCATAATACGACGACAATCGTTCTTACCGCATTGGAGTTCATCCCGTGGTGTCTCTTCTTTTGGTATTTGAACATATAGTACATAGTTCCAGTTCTATGGTAAGCCGGTCATCGGTTTGTTTGACATGTTTTCCCCTATTTTGTACAGCTGCCAACCGCAACACATCCTTTTCGCGCACGCCGTATTTTGAGCGTGACTCGAAAGATTCGTACATATCTTGACCCTCACGTGGCACATCTCAACGACCTTCATCCCCAAGCAGATGGCCTTTTCCACCCTCCGCTACTAGATGCCCAACAACCTCATCCGAGCCCCGGCCCGTAGTTACACCCGACGGGGCTGCCGCCTTTCACGGCTCGAGTATCTTGAGCTCGCTGATGCGCAGGACGGTGTACTTGTGCTTGCTCGTGACGCGCTGGGCGCGGCGGTTGCGGCGCTTGGTCTTGACCTTGACGCGCAGGGGCTCGGACTCGGTGCCGAGGACGACGGCGCGGCACTCGAAGAGGGAGTCGTCGATCCACGGCGCCCCCTTGAGCGTGTAGTCGCGCGACCCCAGCACCGACGCCCGGTCCAGCCGCAGCACGTCCCCCGGCAGCACCCCCGGCATCCGGAACGGCAGCCGCACCTGGTCCCCCGGCGTCACGAGGTACGGGAACCCGTGGATGTGCGCCGTGATGTAGTGCCCCGGCTGCGCCCGCAGCAGCGGCAGCAGCTCCTTCACCGAGGCGTCCGACGCCGCCGTCGCCTCCCTCCTCGCGGGTGCTGGTGGGGCGGAGTTGGGGCTAGGATTAGGTGGTAGTACTGTGGGTGGTGTACTGGTTTGAGTGGGCTTTGCGCCGGTGGGCGGTGTTGCGGGGTCGGTGTTCTGCGTCGTTGTCGTGAGGGTGCGTGCTGGCGCGGGTGCTGCTCGGATGGGGAGTAGGAATGGAGGCGGTAGGCGGGTAATAGGGGTCCGAAGCTCCAGGACGGAGCGCAGGAGGGAGCGACTCATCTTGGAGTATGTGTGGCCTTATATAGACGCCCAATTGGCTGTGAAGTTGGACTTGTAGCCGCGCCGTCTCAACAGCGAGGCAGGTTTGAAGCTGCAAATCACCGACTCGAGAAAATGACTTGCGATGCCCATCTTTAAAGTGGGGGGCCATATCAAGAGGTACAAGGGTACTTGCTCTAGGTTACCTGGGTCCACCCTGGGCACAGTTCGGAAGAGTGTGGCTGGTGATGGCTGGGGACACTTGAGGCGTGCAACTGATAACCAGAAAGTGGCGGGTCCCCTTGAACTTTTTCTTATCAGTCAGTGCCAAAGCATCAAAGAACTTCAGTTGATTCGAGTAGCTAGCTGAACGCAAGCTACTACTCGAAGTACACCACACTTCCCGAATAGTCCAGAGTCCCTTTTGAGGGCGTAAACACTCAGAATGGTACGGCGCGAAACTATCTCCTGCTTGTCTACCAGAGGATTCTTCTAACCAATTCCCAGCCTCAAAATGAGTATATGGAAAGATGGAGGAAACTCCACGGAAGAAGACTCGGTGAGCGCCGAAATCCCAAAAGACTCTCGAGACTCCGTCTCATATTCGCGCGATTACTGATTCGGCTTTCCCTTCCAATAGATCACGAAGAGCGAGTACGCAAGCGCGAGGCCAGAGCTGGCCACAAGGCCTCCGATGATGCGAAGGAACTTCGTGGGTTGCGCGCCAAGCTGAAGCAGCAGCAGCGGCGGAAGGAGAAGATCCAGATGAAGAAGCAGATCAAGGCCCACGAGGAGAGGAACGTGAAATCGGCCACCGACAAGGACCCCTCTACGCCCGTGCCCAGCTACCTCCTGGACCGCTCCAACCCGACGCAAGCCAAGGCCCTCAGCAGCACCATCAAGAACAAGCGCGCCGACAAGGCTGCTCGGTTCTCTGTTCCTCTGCCCAAGGTGATCATCCCCTCGACTCGTGGATCTTGGGTCACAGGCTGTGTCGAGGATGAGTGCTAACCTACACCTGTAGGTCCGAGGTATCAGCGAGGAAGAGATGTTTAAAGTGGTCAACACCGGCAAGAGGAAAAACAAGAGCTGGAAGCGCATGGTCACTAAGTAAAGCCCCTATTCCAGTCAAGCTACTCAGATGGTGCGGTTGCTGACTCTATGCTACAGGCCCACCTTTGTTGGCCCCGACTTCACTCGGTAAGTATAGAAGCTATCCTTGGCGATTGGCGAATCCAATCTCAACTGACGCCACATGTGAAGGCGCCCCGTAAAGTACGAAAGGTTCATACGACCTATGGGTTTGAGATATAAAAAGGCCAATGTGACGTAAGTCCCCCGAGACCTAGATCATCGCTATCTATACACAGTGTGCTGACCAGGTTTCATAGCCACCCAGAACTTGGTGTGACAATACAGCTACCTATTCTGGGCGTTAAGAAGTGAGTTTCTTTCGAAGCATTCCGCGTCCATTTTCATTCCGTTTGGTGGGCACGGAGTCTATAGTAATGCTAGAGAGTCGTGACTCCCTGAAGAGAACAACCACTCACACCACCCACACCCCCCAAAAAAAATTAAAAAAAATGTCGCCTTTAAACATACGCGCACACATACGCAGCCCTTTAATCTACCGGATTACCCAGAAAGAATGGTGACTGACCTGAGATGCTACAGAAACCCTCAGAACCCTCTCTACACCCAGCTTGGTGTCCTGTCCAAGGGAACTATCCTTGTAAGCGCACCCCCTTTCTCCCGAACTCTGCCCCCGTTTAGCTGCTTTAACTCCCTCCCCTCCAGAAGGAACTCTCAAGCTTCTTCTGAGAGAAGGCCTCAATCACTTTTCAGTGGCTGATCTTCATTGAATGATTGCTAACGGTATTGCAGGAGGTGAATGTAAGTGGATTCTAGGCGACCGCCTGCCTGTTGATCCTGGTATCCGTATTTCCAGCCTGGAGATTATTCGGAGACTTTCCAGGGGTTGAAGAAACCCCTAGCCCTCCTTAACTCGCAAATCAGCCACAAGAGCGAAAACTGACAACGAGTCATAGGTGTCTGAGTTGGGCTTGGTCACTGCTGGAGGTAAAGTCGCGTGGGGCAGGTATGCCCAGGTCATGAACAACCCTGAGAATGGTATGTGCTTAGCTCACATTTGCTTATTCTCTTCTTGCCCAAGTTACTAATCAATATATGCAGATGGGTGTGTTAACGCAGTACTACTGGTTTAAGTGTCTGCATTTTGCAGAGGCCCAGATAAGCCTCAGAGTCGTGCATTCGATGGTGTTGGGCGTTTGCGGTATGTCGAAAGGTTGGGAAGGGCAATCAAAATATCTGCGCACATCAACATGCATGAGCTGCATTTCCAAACGTGTAGGGAGATTAGACTCTGGGTAATCGCTTTACTCTGGTGGCCATTGGCTTAATTCAGTTTTGTATGATCCCGGAATCCTAACAGGGGAAGCTAAAAGCTATGGTTTTTCTGCAATAATACCAGTAAACTGACGAAGTCAAGCTACAGGCATATCCTATTCTCAACGACTGGTGATAGGAGTAAGTAGGTACCTATGTAATGATCTTGACCCTGCCATGTAGTAGCGAAGTCACCTTTTCGAACGTAAGGGGGAGATGTGAGCTACGTACTGAATTGACGAGAGGATGAAATTTTCCTGGGCGGGTGAAAATCATCCGTCTGGGATGGCCAGCGGTTAGTCGTCTCTTGGACTGTGGAAGAACTCTCCATACGTCGGTTTACTGGGCGAACCTCACGGGTTACGCGAAGGCATGAGTGGAGGGAGTCCGCGTGAAGCGTCATAAATTCTATTCCCATAATGCGCAGGCAAATATATTGACGCTTCGCCTGGTAAACGCACATCCTTAGTTGTAGGTTTTCATTCGCCAATAACCGCGAGCGAGGAGTTGATTTATTAAAATGGGTTGAATGCGGAGAAGCTTCAGTGTGTTACCATCGCACCTGAGCGCGCTCTCTATTACGTGGTTGCATCAGAATAAGGGGGTTTATCCCGGACTATTCAGCCCCGGCACTCGTAGGATACAATATGCGCAGAACAATTTGGATAAGCCATCATCTATGTCCTGGCAAAGACAGGTCATTAGTCCATCAAGATTGTTTTGTCTCGCACATTCGGTCTAGGGGGCTGTATCTCGGCGATTGGGCTAGCTTTGGCTAGAATGTCATTGAGCTATTACCACTTTACTCCTTCATCAGCCTGGCTGAAGAGGTTTTGGATTCGTCTAACGCCATATACCTACTTTCCGCTGGCGCGATTTGATGCCTCTGGCTTCAGGGCAAGGGAGTGAGTGAGGCTTGTGCCAGCCCAGGTAGAGAGACCAATAGCCCTCAGCATCAAGCTCAATACAGGGAAGCCGCTGGAGTGTGCACAGAGGACTTCACATGATAGAGTCTTGAACAGTGCTATTTCAGCTTGCTGTTTTCACCCCTAATTCTACTTTCCAAGTGGGGACAGGGCAGAGGACCACTGGCGCCCGGGGCCGATAGCAATATCAGAGAATCGAGAATAACGAAGATGTGTGGATGGTAGCGATGGGCGCAACAGCTGTCTCGGCATCCACTCTCAAGGGCCGCACTGTGGATGCACCGATGCTAATCATGGCTAATATAACCAGGACATTGCGGTCTGTCTAATCCGCGCTTACCCCGGCCGTGATTTCTGACGGCTCGAGTAGTCCATACTGAACAGCACGTAATCTGGTCTTCCTGTCTCGCTCTGCATATGCGGACGCCCGGTAACCGAGGTGAATTCACGCACGAGCATCCAACGGTGCGAAGACGTGGGTTTGCCAGAGCCGCGTCGTCGTCTCGTCGAGCACGTGATGGCAGAAAAGCTCTTCCCCTCAAACAGAGGCCGGTTCAAGATGAGTGTCACAATCTTAGTGCAGGATATCTAGACACTAAGACTCGAGGACAGGTTGGAACCAGAAAGGGGCAGCATAGTTAAGTGGGATAGCCGAGTACTATCTGCGCTTGCTAGTAGACAGCCATTCATGAAGCATTTTATTAACCAGGCAAACTGAGCGGATGTTTGTCACTTATGGCCCCTTGCTATCTACTGCAGGGGCGTCGAGTGACTCGACTCCAGAGACGATGTGGCTCCCGGGGGCCCATACGGTATAAGCAAGGCCGTGCGGAGTGAACGACTGCCGCCAGCGGCGATGCGTCATTCCGAGAACCTGGGCTGGGACGGCCTTGCTACAGTGGGACAGGTTCGGATGTTGGAGGCACCGTGGAGCCATGTGACACAGAGTATTGTAAGTGAGTTACACGCATGCCGAGGTTCGAAGTCGGTAAGAGACGACGGTCAGTCAATGTTAGTAGGCCATAGGTCGGATTCGGTACCGTACCAGTAGGTCGGTACAGTCTAGATCTGGGTCATCGGGCAAAACCACGACGAGTCCGGACGAAGATGTACGTCTAATCTGTGCTGGCTCTAGTCGGTCCCATGGCGTCGGTAGACGTATCACGAGACTCGAACGAGTCCACTACAGTACTTCGTATAAGCGATGGGGATCTCGCGCGGCCTGCACGATACCCGAATCCTCACCAATGAGCGCCGATTCCGCTGCTTGTTCCTTGGCGGAGGGATAAAGGGCCGGAGTAGCGCCATCACTGGCAGAAGATGGATTTGGAGCTCTACCTAATCACCCCGTGGGTATAGGCTGGATGGATTTGTCGAAAACCCGGGGCAATTTGCCTAAGTTGACCTCTTCGGAGAAACCGGCTTACGTAACCCATAAGGCTAATCAGGGATACGAGGGGTAGCATTCCGCAATGGGTGGAACCTCAGGAATTTTCGACGCCCGGATAACTGTAGGGCCATGCAGTTTTCGTGGCGGCGGCTCTGAAGGAAAAATTACCTCCCTTTTGCGACTTTCGGGCCCCGCGCGGGTTCAATTTCTTGTTGCGTCTTTCACCGAAATTATGTATCTACCTACCAAGGCGCTTCTTCGTGTAGAGGGACACGAAAAAAGTAACAATCTCGGAGTGAGGTCAACCGACGATGTTCTAATCGGGCCGATCATGACCATCTTGGACGTGAAGGTGGATCTTCCCCCTGGGGAACCCCAGGTCCACCAACCACAAGGACAATCTACAGCGATACCAGGCGCTAGAGTTCGCTATCTGGGCAGCTCTAACTGCCCTATCCCTTCATAGTTATGTAGGGCTATGTAAGTAAGGGTCGTTTAAGGTAATTAATCCATGGACTGGAGATGAGCTTCCAGATCGCCATGAAAACAAACAATCAAACAGTCTCGGCCGGATGATGATTACCAAATACGCAATATACCAGTTTGTGAAGAGAATTTTTAAATTTCAGGGGAACTAACACGGAAGCCGTCATTGCGTGTGTAAGAATGTTGATTCTTAAGCTACATGTAAATGCAGGTGGTAATTCCTAGGCACCCCGACTGTAGTACCCACAAGCCTTCAGTTACTGTATAAAGCTGGGGAGCCTTACATGGTATCCACATATCTAGGCCGTCCAAAGAGCTGTCTCGAGGGCAGCGTTTTATTTTTGGATTTCCGCAACGTTGACTCGTCCCTATAGCCTATCGGTATGAATTGCTTCCTCGTTGTCTGGTTATGCACGTATTTCCCATTCGGCCCGTGGCGCCATGGTATCGGGTAGGAACACCTCCCGCAGCCCCACCATCCACGATATCCCATATTGTCAGACCCCGAAACCAAGATCAGCAGGAGGATGCGGAGAAGACAACGGTGAAAAGACGGTCGTATCCCCTTCACATGGCCCCTCGAGAAAATGCGTGACAGGCAGTACCTGTCGTTTTTCTCCATTCTTTTCCTCTTTCCCCCAGGCTGCCGCGCTGATTCGCTACTTCGCTACGTACCAAACTCCATTTGGAGGGCCATGTAACGTCGCTTCCATGTCTTGCCTGCCCTCCCCTACTTCGTAGTAATTCCAAATTACCAGTCAGACGAGTCGACCAATAGGCGAACCTCGGCGCCCAAAGCAACCCTACTGCCCAGGCAGTCAGGTACTAGGTAGCTGGTCATCAGACGCTGACAGCCTTCTGTAAAGCAAGCAGCCTCGATCAGCTGAACAGCAGCTGAGTTCGCAGAGTGCCTTGTGGGTGGAGTCTGCTATATCGTACTGTTGGTTGCCCAGGTATAAGCCTATATGTATATGTTTGCTACTATCTGTTACACAGTCCTCACATCGCGGCCGCACCGTCGATGCCATCTTGCTAGGATGTTGATAGATACCCAAGTATATTCATTGGCCGGACGCATCTCGGCTGCTGTCCGACTGGCCTGGACGTAAAGTACTTCGTATATCTGTTTCCCTTTTACCCCCTCTGCTTGGATAAAAGTGTGGTGTGTGATTACTATGCACGCGTCTATCCTGCCACTCAGATCCATCGAGATTTCAGCATGGGTTTTGCGTTGCAATCGGAGACTAAATCTTCGGGACGGAGGAGAGATGACGTCTACCAATCTTTTGACCGCTCTAGCTATAGCAGAAAGCCAGAGGTGACGGAGAAGATGTCTACCGGTTGACTCGACGCGCTCTCTCGAAACCTCTTCACTATGTGTAGCTGAATGTCGAGGCAAATTTACTATCCTATAGGCTATCCTAGGTAGCGCTAGTAGTCGGAGAATGTGTTGTCTTTCGGCTGTAATTAATGCGATCAGTGCTCGTGCAATTATGTAGCGCGAACACTAACCTCCAAAGAGTCATTTCTCCATGTCCCCCATCCAATCCCCAACTCTCCACATTGGGGGAGTTTCTCGCCTTCAGGAGCTAATGGTTGACGGCTCTCCGGGCGACCTTTTGTCTGAACGCATCTCGGCCAAACTGTTTGACTCTGAGCACCGGTGTCTGCCCCTCGAACATGAAGACGGCCCTTTTCCACCCTGTCCAGTTGGCCGGCATCCTGGCTGCAGGATATCTCGCACCAATGACTGGCGGCGCTTCAAGGGCTCCAGATCCAAGGGGCGGACCTTATGCAGTCTGGGCTCAATCCGATCCCTGTACCAAATTCACCATGGCCGTATGTATGTAACTGTTGAGAAACATACGACTGATACAGTACTCTTCCAGAAAGTCCCTCCCGCAGTTTACTTATTGCCCCATCCTCCAACGGTGGTAGCCGGCATGTACCCCCAGTCTCGGTTCCATTGCGGAGCCCCCTGATCCTAGTTGGCACATTCTGCTTTTAAGGATCGTTTCATCTGGCTCTTCTGCTCGCCGGCCTCGCCGGCCTCGGCTGGAAATCGCGCCTGGTATAAAACAACCAGGAATCCGCTTCCGCACGGTCGACTTCCCGTTGCACTCTCCTAGCCAAGTCCTTGATCACCGGTCGACTGGAGTGTTCTCTGGAGACCACAGCCAGCGCGCTCTTAAGCATTGCTTGACCACTGATTCCTACCTGGGAAATAGGACATCTAAGCGACGATGCCTGGGGGTGTTATTCCAGCCGTCGAAGGCACGGCGAACCTCGACCGGGTCGAGGCACCCGTCACTCTCAAGGCCTATATGATCTGTGTCTTCGCCGCTTTCGGTGGTTTCCTGTTCGGTTATGATATCGGTAAGACTTGGAAGTTTGGATTCTTGGTATGGCTCGAGAGGACTAATGATGGTTAGGATGGATGGGTGGCGTGTTGGCCATGCCGTACTTCATCACCCTCTACACCGGCATGCCATACGACTACGAAAATCACATGCCCATTGGCGTCGACCCGAAGAACTTTGTTATCCCCTCGTCGACGGCCTCTCTCTTCACCTCCATTCTATCCTGCGGAACCTTCTTCGGCGCCCTGATCGGCGGTGATATAGCCGACTTCATCGGTCGCCGACCTACGATTATCTCAGGATGCTTGGTGTTCTGCGCTGGTTGTGTTATGCAGATCTCCAGCACGAACCAGGAAGTCCTGTTCGTCTTCGGTCGTCTCATCGCCGGCGTCGGTGTCGGTTTCATCTCTGCTGTCGTGATCTTGTACATGTCTGAGATCGCCCCTAAAAAGGTCCGTGGTGCCATCGTCTCTGGCTACCAATTCTGCATCACCATCGGTATCCTCTTGGCCAACTGCGTTGTGTACTCAACTCAGGGATACAACAGCCCCGCCTCCTACCGAACCCCCATTGGTATTCAGTTTGTCTGGGCCGTTGTTCTGGGAGTTGGTCTGTTCATCCTTCCCGAGTCTCCTCGTTTCTTCGTCAAGAAGGGCAGGATCGAGGACGCTGCGAAGGCGCTCGCTCACGTGCGTGGCCAGCCGCAGGATTCAGAATACATCAAGGATGAGCTGGCTGAAATCGTCGCCAACTATGAGATCGAATCGGCTCTCATTCCCCAGACTAGCTACGTCGGCTCGTGGATCGCTCCCTTCAAGGGATCGCTCACCAAGGGTAACAGCCCTATCCGTCGTACCATCCTTGGTTCCGGCCTGCAGATGATGCAACAGTTCACTGGTATCAACTTCGTCTTCTACTTTGGTCCCCCTTTTTTCAAGCAGCTTGGCACCATCGACAACCCGTTCCTGATCTCCCTGATCACCACTCTCGTCAACGTCTTGTCCACCCCTGCCTCGTTCTATGCAATTGAGAAGTTCGGCCGTCGCGCGTTGCTCCTCGGCGGTGGAACCGGTATGGTCATCTCCCAGTTCATTGTCGGAGCAATCGGTGTCACGGAGGGTCGGAAAGACGCCAACAATCCCCAGGCTGTCAAGGCTATGATTTCCTTCATCTGCATCAACATCGCCTGCTTTGCGACCACCTGGGGACCGACTGCGTGGGTCGTTGTCGGAGAGGCCTTCCCTCTTGCCATCCGATCCCGGGGTGTGGGCATTTCCACCGCCTCCAACTGGTTCTGGAACACCATCATTGGTGAGTACTATGTCATACTATATAAGCCTAGAGCCCTCGATATTCCATTGATGCTTGCGCTGACCAATCCGTCCTACAGCTGTCATCACTCCTTTCCTCGTTGGCGAGGACAGGGCCGCCCTCGGGCCCAGCGTGTTCTTCCTCTGGGGCAGTCTTGCCTGCCTCAGTGTGACATTCGCGTACTTCCTCTGCCCCGAACTCAAGGGTCTGTCCCTCGAGCAGGCCGACATGTGTATGGCGGAGGTCGCCCCCCGCCACTCCGCCAAGTGGAGGCCCAGCCACACCTTCGCCGCTGAGCTGAACCACGTTGCGGATAACAGCAAGGCGCTCCCCACCGAGACTATTGAGGAGAAGCTTTAAGGGATTCAACATGATACCTTACGAATAACCCACCCATAGACCGCTTCCTTCACTGTGTAGAGGTTTAGAGTATTTGGGGACGAAAGGGATTTTGTTAGTTGTGCGTGACTTTTGGATGAATTCGGTGGTAAAGCGTGCTTTGTACTTGATACCTCATATACATACCCCTGCGTCTACGGGCGCAACATTACAATTGACTACGATATATAATGCTGATGAAAGAAACCCTGCCGTTGACGGCCCATGTTTACACCGCTTGCTTGGTTAGCTTCGCGAAATCGTGGTGGCTGGGGTGAATACGTCCCAAGTGAGTATAAGGGGTCCAGTTTTGATGTAAACGTAACCTAGCAAAAGGAGTATGCCATTCGTCGAGCAGAGCGCCGCAAGTATCCCACAGCTACGACTGTGGCTAACAGAGTCCGTCTCAATCACCGTAAGGTTCGGGGCACTCGGCCGTCAGCTACCGGGGCAAGTCCCATTGTTCTAGCACGGTTGAAGTCCTAGACAGGCAATTCAGTCGACGTCGGAAGGGGGCGGGCGCCACCACCAGTGCCAAGCACGCCTCCCCGGCAATCAACCCCGCAAGTGATCCCGTTCCTATTACCTATTAGGTATGGCCGGGCGATGGAGAAGCGCAGGCGCCGCGTTTCAGCCGTTAGAGCCAGCAGTCTGGTCCGGGACCAGGCCCGACGAGTGCTTGGTTTTGCTTTTTGGCGGGTGAGAGCCGCTCACGATGCCACTGCTAGCCCGTCCATGCGGAGTCACGAGTTCTTCGTCACGGCCGTGACATGCATGCATGGCGTGAAATTGTCCTTAAACCTAGAGTTGGACAGCCGGCGCTTTGGGGCATATCTACTTACTCCTCCGGTGCGAAATCCTAGTAGGCTTCTAATTATACCGGGTCCGGGGCAAGTCAGTGGTGTCCTGGACGGTGGGTCCCAGAGGGGTGCAGAATCTGACGGACAGCACACCCGACCCTTGCTACCGCGATAACCTGTCGCAATCTGGGGTAGGTGGTCGCCAATATCTGTTTATCTCTGACGAAAATCAAAATGAGGACCGGGGGTGCTTGGCATCCCCTGGCTTGCTTGCAGTCGTTTTGGAGCCCTTTCCTGTTGTTGCGATTAACGACGCGTATGCTTACTAGCCACCGAGGGCATTCTGCGACACTGGAAGCAGCATCGAAAGGATGGTCACATGTCGTTTTAGACGCCTATCCTCCGGGGCCGTGGGGACCCTTGCTTCCTATAGGAGGGCTGGACGGGCCACGGAGAGCTGCGAGTCCCATTTCCCAGGATTCAGGTTCGGAAGGAGACAGTAGCTATGACTCTGGATATTACCCTACCTAATTCCTATTCTAACACATGATCAGGAAAGTTGTCCGTTAAGTAATACGGTCCGTATAAGAATCTGATCGGCCACTACGCAAGATCGCGGTTCTGGTTTGGAACGACGTCAACTATCCTGGTGGAGCATTTTCGAACTTGCGTGTGTCTTCAGACAAACCACAGTTATGAATAATAGCTGTCAGACGAGAGGATCCAAGAGGTCCCCCGAAGATCATGGACTCTTGATCTATTAAACAAAAACACGTGCAGATAATAGCTACCGTAAGCCTGAATCTTCATGTCCGGAATCTTAACTTGAGAACATAGACCTATTGTGCCCCCTCCCAACCTGCCAACCATTTTCAATATCGCCAGGTCGGAATATTTCCGAGGGGGGAATGGCCCAGTTAGTATGTATGGCCGACTGTGCCCCCACAGATTACTCCCTGCGTCCTGGTTCTGCCTCTATGACGAACCAGCAACGTCCATTCGCCTAGGAGTCGATTACTTCCCCCTTCCAAGCTCCCTGGAAGTCGTGCGTCACGAGCCCGAAGTAATCCCCTCCGCTGCCAGCCCTCTGTATGTTGGCCATGAATCCTTCAATGGGGAGCACCATGATGTCACCGAAGTACCGGATCTCGTTGAGCCCGGAGAGGTTGCTGGGGTGGGTCATCTGGGGGTTGACGGCGCCGATGCCGCGCATGACGGCCTCAGTCCAAGCGATGGGCCCCGTGGCGTTGACCACGTCGTAGTTGGGCAGGCGCACGAGTTGGTCGAGCGTCACGTTGTGGGCGGCCACGAGGTCCTGCAGCCCCGCCATCGCGCGCTCCACCATGTCCGCGACCACCGGGTGGCGGGGGGCCGCCGCGATGGTCCACTGGCTGAACTGAACCGGGTACCCGTACTCGTCGCCGCTGTTGAAGAGCTCGTCGTGCTCGACGGCCACGACGAGCCGCACGTCGGGCCGCCGCTCCGCGGGGACCCAGCCGCCCAGCTCCGCCACGGGCGTCGTGTCCACGTCGCTGTACACGCCGCCCTCGACCAACAGCACCAGGTACCGCAGCAAGTCCGACTTGAGTGCCGGGTTCTGTACCGCGCGGTACGCCTCCACGATGTCACGCCGGCCCGCGCCGCGCTCGCCGTCGCCGTAGTGCCTCCGCACTACAACATCCGGAGTCAGTAAACGCCCTATCTGGTCAACCGGGTGAATAGTCGAGGGCCATGAGACATGTTCGGGAGTTATCGACTCTTGAAAGTCCACATTTGGGAATTTGTGCCCTCAAACCAAAGAAGTTTGGGGAAGAAATAACTTCGGGAATTGCTTACCGAACTCGTCTGCCGTCTGGCTGCCCAGTAGCGAGTAGGTGTAGTCGGGCGCCTGCCGCAGCCAGTCGTGCACGTGGGGTTGGATCGACGGGAACCCGGGCCGCGTGAAGAATATCTGCCAGATCTTCTGCGGGATTGGGGAGCCACCGGCGGCCAACAGCGCGTTCTCTTCCTCGGCGGCGGCAGCGTCGTCGCTGTTAAGGGGGCGCGACAGCAGCGGCAGAAGTGGCGCCCTGCATGACGACGTTCGCCACTCTCCGATGGCCGCCAGCTCGTCGAGGCTGCAGAGGATCAGGAACGTGCAGATGGCCGGCCACAGCACCCTCGACAGCTTGAGGGAGCTAAGGGAGCTTATGGTCATCGCCGGCGGTTGTCTATCTCGCCAATAATATATCTCCGAGGTGCTCAGTCTTCGCCTGCTCTTCGCATTGTCGTTCCCGACGTCGTTCTCGATGTGAATAAAATGAACAGAACCGGGTCCGTATGCGTAATCATGCCCTCTACCAGCTTCCACGGCTTTATAAGCGATGTATTTGGGTGAAGTACCCCTAGATATGCATTGGCCAAAGCCTGTGGGAACTAATTCGAATGAAGATGTGAATCAGTTGTCTCATCGGAATTTCCAACCAGATCCCTCCCGGCTCCCCTTTGGCATTCCTCATTTCAGACAAGCTCGTACTTCGATAACCAGGAAAGTTGCTTGCTACTATCTCTTCTAATAATTGCTTCGTCACTTTCCCCCCTTGCCATATCGTTAGACATAATGCGGACCGTACCGGCACTACACGTGTTTCCAATAGCGCGCCCGCACAGGGGTGCCGTGACGAGTCAGATATTGATCGATGAGACAATTCCAGCCCTTGGAACAGGGGCGAGTGGGCATTCCTGGGCTACTCGCCGCACCAATGGCCTCAGTAGACTTCTTTGAAAAATATTGCATGGCTCAAAATGAGGGACTAGAGTTAGTTGTCTAGGGCATATGTACATTGGGAATCAATTTGTCCAGGTAAAGGCAGGAACGCTTCATAAAAGACATTGGTTCGATGTTGGCCACCGGTTTCAGAGCCACCTATCCTTCGGCGGATCCATTACTTGCGCTTTTGGATGTTGCAATCCACCAGGCACTGCTCGACACCACGGGCAACACTATCGCTGACCAGGCCCCTGAACTTGTCCACCTCGGCGCCGTCGATGGAGTTGACGAAGGCGGCTTGCAGGATCTCGTTGCCGAGGCCGAACAAGTTCTTCACGACCTGGTTCGTGCCGAAGTCCTCGCTGGACTGCGGCGCGACGAAGATGGCCTCCTCGCAGCTTGGGTTGTATTGAGAACTGCAGTCATGGTTAATAAAAAAGCACGCATCGAGCATAAATAACAAGGGCGATAGGCTTACTGGATAGAACCCTGGAAGAAGGGCGTCATCTGGTACGGCCCCATTTCGTTCCTGATGTTGCGGATGACCCCGTCCTTCTCGACGCCGTTCTCGATGACCATCTCGGAGACGAGCTTTCCCTGAGTGACGATGAGCAGCTCAGTGGCGCGGTTATGCACGTGAGGTAGGTTGAACTGGCATGGGCCCATGAAGCCTACGGCCATTCCGATGCCTTGGTTGGTGAGTGCCTGGTCGACAGTTAGTTTACTACTCAAGCGCAACTCGTAAGAGCCCATGGCCTGTGACAGTTTGACTTACAGGGAAGGTCTTCCGGTTTGCTGCGACGATGTCGGCGGCCCCGGTACCGCTCCCGGCCCTCTTTGCGCCAAAGTCGAAGATAAAATCCTCATCTTCCGTCAGGACGTTGTTGATGGCATCAACCCGAGTGTCTGAAAGTAAAATCTGTTGGGTCTTGCTGAGTTCCTTAAGAACAGGCGACAAGGTTGATGTCGGAGCTGGGGCTCCGGTGGCAGTCGCCGAAGGGGAATCCGTCGGGGCGGCCGTGTAAGTGCCGTTGCCGGGACCGCTAAGAGGCACGGCCACGGAGCAGTGAGCGAAGGCAACCGCGGCGACGGCGGAAGAAACGCACTGGCGAAACTGCATTACGACGGTGTATGATGGACTTGGCGGTTTAAAGACCCGACAGTTCTGCTCAGCCTAGAAACTAAATGCGTCGCTAAGAAGGAACAGAGAATACCAAACGGTAAGGAATAAACTGTAGGAGAGTAAGAAAGGAGACAAAAGGATATTGATTAAATGGAAAGCAAATCTGTACGAGTGTCTGATGCTTTGGTTGTGAATATGTACAGAACAGAATGATACCGGCCGTGGAATGCACATTGTTCTTATATACATCAATCTTGCATGGAGGTCATCTTCGGCATCCTCAGGACGAACACGCCAGGAGGGTCCCTTGGATAGAGGCCTATTCCATCAAAGGATCATGACTTTCTCGGTCATGATGGCTGTGCGAGTCCGGAATTTTAGCATTCCGGGTGCGCATGAAATCCCTTACATGAGCAACTGGTATGAGGACGAAGAATGCAGAGTGCAGAGAATCAGCACTCCCAGCGATGGCGACGGTGAGGCGCAAGGCAGTGCTTGGCTGCTAGCGCAAGCCAACGGATCTTACGAACCCACCATAAGAGGTTGTTACCAAAATAAGGTACATGAACGGCTCGGATTGGTCAGATTGGCAAGATACTAACCAACACTTCGCGCCAGTCATCCAATCAAGGCGTCAGCGTCAGCCTTTATGCTCCTCGCTCAAAATAGCAAACATCGTGCCTGTGATAATAATCGGAGAAGACGCGAGCCGGCCACTGCATCTGGATAGCTAACTCCCTGTAGCATTCCCGGTTGTGCTCTTTCTCTCCAGTTGACGCTGAGGAATGATGAGTCTTGCGAAGCAAGGTGTAAACTATTCCGTTCCGCCTCTTACAAGAATAGCATCAGATATTGTAGACCCGGACTCGATACCCTAAACCATCGGCATCTCCAATAGTATAATTTCAATCATGTACCGCGATGCATCTGAACGTAGCTTGACTGCCGCTATACTGTAGCCATTTATACCGTAACCTTCCATTTATAAAAGAAGTGGCACAGCTATACTCCTTGAACGCATTGCAAAGGGAAAGGTGGTTACTCAGCACCCACGCCCTGAAACCTAGTTGTAATAAGAAGGTGAGTAGCTGGACCCCTCACGCGTCTTGTGTAGGGAGCCATATCGTCCTCGCTCCGAGCTGTCGCCGCTAAGATATTCGGCCGTCCACCTCCTGGCGCCCGTAACGTAGCTTATTGTTCTTGATGGATGATATGGGTTATAGGTCACCGGAGACTGTGCCTCACGGCCCAGGAAATTAACTCAACGAACAGCCACTGCGCTATGAGCCAGAATTATCCTCGGCAGCCTTAATACGCTCTGGACTATTAGCTCTGCAGCTCTTAGTCGATTGAGATGGGCCCTGAGGGTGAGGTGCCTCCTCGACTTGGTCGGTCCCATGTGTTACCAGTGCAGAACCGCAGCACCAGATTCTTCCCCGGACTTACAACTGACAAGATTGTGGTTCTCTCGGCTAGCGTTGACGAAGACGACTGATTGAGTGATAAACAGGTGTTAGCCTTAATCCCTCCATACGTGGTTTTGCTTAGCTCGAATACGGACTCACACGCAAAGGACGTGTATGAATCGTAACCCCAGATGTGTTGGCGCACATGCCCCAGAGTTGGTGCGCGCAACAAGTATATCAACATACACCTAACAGATGAACTGGACGACCACCACCCATGGGACCCATAGTACACGCCGAGCTATACGCGTGGCTGGTTACGTTCAGCTGTTGGGCCGAGAGCTAGGCTTATTCGGTTGATGCGCTGAATGCTCAACTCACCTGATCCTTTGGGCTCTAGCAAGACTCAGCTTCGCGGTTCGGTCTCATCCGCATAACTCGACGGTTAGCACGGGGAAGCTGCGACCTATCCGCCCATAGACACCCAATCCATCGTTATAGTCCGCAGTCTCGAGGGGCTTAGTCAGGCTGGGCTCAGATCGGGATCAAGTGAAGTCGTTCAATAACGAAACCCGCGCGTGGGTCAACCAATTTAGGGAGTCGACAACGGGCCCCCATAAAGCTTTTGAAACCCTGTCGTAATCATTCTCACGGCGGCGCTCGTGGACCTTGGAGAGTCTTGCCTAGGACTGAACGCGAATAGTGGAGCAACTATTACAGGGATAATTCACCGACTTGGAACTGCTGGAACTGGTGCTGGGCATTTTAATGCTGCCGCGGCTCTCGATATGCTTTCAGGGCCCATTTACCGCTGCAACGGCGGTCCATGAGGTGTCGAGACGCTGTACCCCCAGGCTGTTTAGAGATGCTTATGCAGGCGGTACGTACTGTAGTAGTTGGGAGTTGTTTCGCATCATTCACTTAACTAGACATGGTTAATCTGGATTCCGGGGGTTCATGGGGAGGGACCAAGGCCCCTGAAGATATTCTCTCAAACTGACTCTCGGTCTCTGCTTGTCTGGTCTGAAAGAGAAGAGCCGCATGGGCGCAAGGCAACTAAGGTCAAGCTAAACCTCTAAGGTTCACGGACGGGGGGCGTTCGTCTTTGCTCAGTCGCGGGATCGTGCCACGAAGAGCCATTTCCCTTACATGCATCTGGCCCGTATTACAGCTCCGGGGATTGGTTAGGAGCTACTTACTGGGCCAGATTACGCCTGATTGTTAAATATAGATATACATTTTCCCGCCGGAGTAAACTGCTTCGCAAGCCTACAGCGCTCTTTCATATCAGCCTGCATTGCGGCGAGCATATCCGCTGACGCAGAACGATTCGATCTGATAACCATGTCTGTGTCAGCTTCAACATCGGAATCAAACTACCGGGGGTGGCTTGCCTGCATGAACGAGCAGAGATGGGGCGATATAACGAAATGCATGCAGACGAAATACGTCCAAAATGGCCTTGAATATACTGCTGAGAGCTTCGCAGCTTATATGCAGAAAGCGATGATTGCATTAGGCAACCCTGTTATATGTCGATCGCATGATTACCGACAAGGAAAACCAGTACATTGCAGATAGTCTCTATGCCAGGTTCAAGCCAACCAATGCCGTTTTTAGGCTTTGAGCCCATGGACCAGGAGCCGATCATCAGGGAACACAGGTTTACGTGCTAGATGACATAAATATTCGCGCTGTCCCAAACGATCTAAAGGATATACGGAATATGTTTCGTGCACGAAAAATATATAAAAAATCAGAAAAACACTATTGACGTTAAGACGATAATTAAGAACGGCCTCGGGGTTTTCGCATATACTATCCTTTAAATTAATAAATTATTATTCAAGGAGTCCTTGGACGGTTATTTGAAAGTGCGCGAATTTTTGTGCCAACTACCTGCGTGTTTTACTGGCGGGAAATTGTCGAGGGTGGTGTTGATCACCAACCGTGACGATTTGCGCAAGCAGATGGCGACTGCCGTGGCAACCCGGAGCTGGACCTCGTGAGTGAATGCTCCGCCCCCACGATCAACAGGCCGTCGGCCCGAGGAACTCGAAGCTAGCTATAGCGCGTATATCGAGACAATCAGCTCTCGCTGGGCAGAGACGGACCCGGTCGAATTCATCCAACCCGAGGTTACCTTCAACAGCAGCGTACGGACGTTCGCGGGGTACGTCTCCGCTGTAACTCTGAGCCAGGTGGCAATCCCCGATCTCCAACTTCGGATAGGCGCCTTGGTGGTCCATGAAGAGACGCAGCGCATCGCTGTGAGACCGTTTTTCTCGGGGACGTCCGCCACCGAATATGCCGGGCTCGCGGCTGGTCGGGTGGTGCAGTTCCCGGAGTACTGTATTTTTCAGTTCGTCGATGGGACAATCCAGAAGGCGTGGTCCGTCATGGACATGGACTCGGCGAGAGAACACTCGGCAGAGTAGCGCCAATAGTTACATCGTGGGCCCGGCGCATAGGGTCAATTTCTGGGTGATCGAGAGAGTCATGCTATGCAGCAGGATATGACTGTCTAACAGGCCATCCTAGTGCGATGTAGATTTGGGTCAACGGCTATCAACTCCAGCTTCGGGGATATTATCCGGAGAGGAGTACCACCAGTGTAGCGTCGCATTTCGATAGCGTTTTGGGGAAAATATCTCAGGAGCGAAGATTGGGAGTCGAAGTGGCTTGGTCGTCGAATTCACCAAGAAAACCAATGAACCCAAAGGCTTAGTCAGGGATAATCTCCCCCCTTTACTATGTAAGGCAAGTGAAGAAGTACTGTACTAAGTATGTGGCACCGCGTGACAAGCTGCAAGTCGGTATGCAGATAGTGCATGTATTTAGTAGACTATTGGATGCGCGAAGGGCCTAATATAACGCGTTATCTCCGTGAAATCGGGTAGTAGTGTTAACATCAAGTATTATCACCGGCAAAGATGCGTGTGATGTTGTCGCTCTGGAAGATATCTCATGCAAGTTACAACCATGGGATTCTCCATCTCCAGCAATCAATAGGGAAGAAATGCCGTCGGAAGAATGGGACGGTACCTGGCTACAACTCGAGATCTTCAGCCCGTGCTGACCCTGCTCGTCTTAAAAGCACGACGTATTGGGGGGAATGCTTCATAGATTCAGGAACAAGCTCCCTAAGCGCCCCGTGAAAATTTAGCGTGCTTACTTAGTACAAGCTGCAGGGGGATTCTGGGGTGTACAACCGGCGCTTGGCAGGACGCAATTTCGACTCTGCTTGAAATTCATCTTATAATCATCTCTCATTGGCCCGTCTGCAAGGAGAGGAATTCCAAAGATTCAAAGAATGGAGCATGGTGCCGCCCAAGATGTACCCACCGACCACATCGTTCGTTGCTCGAGCCGGAGCCTTTCCTAAACCGTCGACCAGTCGACTTTAATGCCCCGACATGCTCCGCAAACCTATGGCCAGAGCGCTAGGATGGAGTCGAGTGGGTTGCTTAGCTCCTTCAAGAGCCTCCCCCCAAGGATAGCTCTCAGCCTGTCTCAGGGTCCAGCTCGTGCTTTCTTCACCAGCTTTTCCTTTGGTGTATCGTGTGGTCGTTACGGTTGACGTGCTACGATCGTGGGGATTTCTCCCCTTTCCGCTCTTTTCTGTTAACCCTTACGCTCTTTTTTAAGATATCCTTTCGAGAACGCATGCAAGAGCCACATTCCTTCGGCTTTGTGTATGCGCAAGTAAACGAAACATCACTCGAGATCGCCCGCCGGCTTAATTGTTGATCCCGTCGATCTTTGCATGCTCACGGCCCATCCCGAGCTTGTTACTGCGCCTTAGGTCTCCTGTTTTGGAGCAGACACTCATTTGAAATATAAATAGGATACATTCGCTACTATGAAGATCACATCTTTGCAGGCGGCCATGGGCTCGGCCGTCGTGCTGTTGTCTACTCCCATTGTAGCTACCGTCCAGCACCGACACCGACATCTGCATCAGAAACTTGCTCATGCCCACAGTAGTTCGAGTTACAATGAGAAGTACAGCGCACGAAACATATCCGAACTCGAGAAGCGTGGCAATAGAGCATGCCCGTTCCCTAAGGACAAGGGCCTCGTTGCGGTAACTCCAGGAGCGAAGAATGCCGGTTGGGCAATGGCTCCTGATCAAGAGTGTGTCGAAGGTACCTGGTGTCCCATCGCTTGCCCACCGGGTCAAGTCATGAATCAATGGAAGCCTCAAACTACCTACGCCTTCCCTGAATCGACTGTAAGTCTTAAATCCTGTTGCGCCAATTCAACCTCGCATTGACCGTGAATAGTTCGGAGGAGTTTATTGCGGCGAAGGTGGAAAGCTCGAATTTCCGTTTAAAGATGAGCCCTGCTGCGTAGATGGCACTGGCGCAGTCGACGTCGTGAACAAGTGCGGAGACGTCGTGTCATTCTGCCAGACGGTTTTACCTGGGTACGAAGACATGATTATCCCAACTGACGTGTACGATACGGCCACAATCGCTGTCCCAGACGACAAGTACTGGGCCGGGACCGCCGCTCAGTAAGTGCGCGCTGAACTTGAGAGGAAGATCATAGCTCTAACAATTGCAGCTACTATATCAACGCTCCTGGCGTCGATTCGTCCAAAGGCTGTATATGGGGAGACTCGAGCACACCGATTGGCAACTGGTCGCCATACGTCGCCGGCGCTAATACGGTCTCTGGCGGCACGACATTCGTGAAAGTCGGTTTAAACCCAGTGTGGGAGGAATCTGCACTCTCGAGCACGAAACCTGACTTTGGCCTGGAAATCGAGTGTCCCGATGGAGGCTGTACTGGTTTACCCTGCAAGGTCGACGGCTCTGGTGTTGTGAGCAACAATAAGGCTAAAGGCGCCGGTGGCTCCCCCTTTTGCGTTGTTACGGTAGCGAAGGGCTCGAAAGCCAACATCATCGTGTCATATTTGAACGGGTCAGGGGGAGACGATTCCGAGCCCAGCTCCACCGCAGTGGAATCAACGACATCCACGCCAACCCCCTCTTCGACGTCTACTACAACCAGCACCCCAACTCCCACTCCCACTTCTACTTCCACTTCTACTTCCAGTTCTAGCTCTAGTTCTTCTCCGCCGCCCACTCCGTCTTCGACGACCACGTCGACGACCTCGACAGCATCGACGACATCGGCGACATCGACGACATCATCAACTCCGTTGTCAACGTCGTCCTCATCGACACCTACAATGTCTTCATCACCAAGCTCATCAGAGACTACGTCATCAGAATCCATCTCGTCGACCAGCAGCAGCACGAGCACCTCGTCCACCTTCTTGGGCGGAATCTTCCAAGAGAATAGAACTACGAGCTCGTTCGGCTGGACTAGCCCTACACTATCATCTGGACATGCTGATCTTAGCACGACCGATGCTCAGGTCGAGCCTGCACCCAGTGAGACCAACTCGAACGAGAATGCCGCCCAAAACCGAGGCGGCGCTGCTATGGCTGGTCTCATTGTTGCTCTCGTGGCCGCCGGATGCTTGCTGTAGACGCCGAAAGACGGAATCCGACACATCGTTTGACGACCTTCCATTCCTTAATATATATATAATTCAATGAGTGTCAAATGTGCGTTTACAGAACCGGGACTCGCCACCGCTTTCCCCATGGGCGCCAGTGGAGTCGCCTGCATAATTGACGAATTCATTCCGACCATGTACGACATCTCAAGGCGAATACATTATAGGCTAATTGCATAACGATTTACTCTTAGTGTTTATTGTCTATTTCTCAGCGGCCTCGTCGTGTAACACCCTTGCTCACGACCGGACTTGTTCAGTATCTTTCTTGCCCCATACACGGCTATATACCCTTTCTTGCTTTCTGCATTATACCCTTTGGTTATCTGGGGAGTGGCGGCTTGATGTATTTGCAAGCTTCTTCCAATCTTTCGGGCTGGACGACATTTTGGATATGTCAAAACTCAGGTGAGGAGGCGACCGATCAATTCGGAAGGAAGATCTATCTTATATACGGGTTGGTGAGAGCTGAGGAAGAACACATGGTTGCTCAATTTCCGCGGCGGATTTTATACGAATCAAGATGAGACGAGACGAAGATCCCGATATGCTTTCTGCCGGATCCCCAGCGCTTGGCCCGTGGCGAGAGTCCCTTCAGGGGCCCTAAACAGTACGGGTGGAGCGGGACGAGGGGATGCTATTCTTATTTTCGTGGAGCGGGATGGGAGAGCTTAGTGGCGCCGTCTTCGTGGGTGCGGGGATCATCGTTCTGCTGCTGCAGCACCACGGTCCGCGAATTTTGTAGCTACTTATATACTCGATAACGATGAAACTTTTGAAGCCTAGTCGCGTTTCGAATGCCAAACATCATCTCTGTTCTGTAAATATGGGGAAATGCATATGTAGCACGATGCAGTTTCAACCGCGCCTGGCAGATACGTATCTGTGCCTACCTGTAGTCTAGTGCGTTGCACCATCACCATCACCCCGGCGCTCATGTGATCGGGGTCGTGGGGCATCGTCACACCACCCCGGGCAACCGTGCACGCTGGCTCCACATACTACGCGTGCGCCCCGCCCCGCAAGCCCTTGAGTACAACTCACAGGGGTATTTTTTGTTAGTTACCTCCACCGCCCCACAAGCTTCCCTGAACTGCTAGTATGTATACTCCCTTACATTTTGTATGCAAAAATACCTCCACTAATCCCTCTGCTGTTTCCCACCAATCTCAAGGCAACGCTTCATCCTATCCCCTCTATTAAAGGCGTTCACCAGCTTCAATTGACAGCGACGTTTCGCGAAAGCGTTGTTTTTTAATACATCGAGGCTGGGCTTCTAGGTCAGTATTAAAAATCACGAAAAATCTTGATTCGAAGCAAATACAGCTATTAGTAAGTGGCTAGGTTATGGTGGTGGCAACTTACAGATATGTAAAACCAGGTAGATTCCATACAAATTCCATGGGAGTCGACATACTATGTCTGTAAGGGAAACCAGTGGGGCAGTGGAGGTAACTAACAAAAAATACCCCTGTGAGTTGTATGTACTCACAGACTTTACCGCCGGGCAGCGGCAGACGGACTCTCGGCACGGATCCTTGTTCGGACGTTAGAGTTGCGCGGCGGGAGCTGGGCCTCGGGATGCGTGATGCGACTACGGAGCTGCGGGACGTAATTGCACCCATCACCCCGTAACTCGGTGTTCTTAAGGAGGAAAGTGGATGGTGGGTGTCCTAATTGAACGGAGACAATGTGTCCCCCTTTTGGGCGAATGGCGGTGCGCTGCGTCCGGGACCCGGCCATGTGCGGTTTCCCGACGGGCATGAAGTCGGCATGGGGCGAGTCCGCACCCGCTTCCGCTTCCGCTTCCGCTCCTCTTTTTTGCTGGCGGGAGGGGGCGGCCGGCTAAGTCTGGGGAGTTGTACACATGCACACCTAACGTAGATAAGGAGAGAGGACTTCGCTTTAATCTCCGCTGATAAATAGTTGCGGGTACCTGCCGCACGTATCCAGCCACCCAGTTACCTATGGACCGGTGCGATTCTTTGTGGCGCATTCATTCCATGACCCCCATGATGACCCATGCTGGTATCGCCGCCGGTTTTTATTTCTTCGCAATTCAATGCGGAAGGCGGAGATAGGTAGATAGCTACGGGAGGATTGCGTCCGTTCTAGCCTGGCCGGGTAGGGTACGGTATTCAGCGGCGTCGCCGAACTGAGTCTGTGAATTCGGTGATGATACCAACCAACAAGCTAGCTATTGTAAAACGTTTCATCCGACGGATTAGCTGTCAGTTACGTCGGCCTCGTCAAAACGTTAAGCTGCTAATGTTAAACCTTGTTACAATGTTTTACTATTAATTTATCCTAACCTCCGGAACATTTAATAATACGCCTAGTTATTTTTCTTTTAAACGTAATGCATAAGGGTTGTTGTCGATCATCAAATAATTCATTTAAAGTTTATCTAAGGAATCGGTCTAGCCTATTATTTGTCTGCTAGTCACGTAACTAGCCCATGAGGTATAACTTATCCATACCTAGGTCCGGAAAGAATTATTCTATTCGGTAATGCGGTATTACTCACGAACCGACATCCTGGGATTACAGGATAATACCGTATTATCCACTCTCGCATTATCAACTTCCGACCTTTACCAGCACCTCGCAGCTTATGTTCTAGAACTGCCTCATAAACTATCTGCTCTTCCGCCGAGTACGGCTTTAATTTTCCTGCTTCGAAGGTAGCATCCATGAGATGCGGGGTTGAGCCGAGGTAACGGTTTTGCAGCGGTTGAGCCTGCACAGCACATTCTTCTAGCCCCTGAGACATGAACCCATTATTGCTCAAATGATCACCTTTTCGGGACAAAGGGCTGCAAAAGTCTTCATCTTCAATAAGCCCGACGGTGGCATAAGAACCTGTCATGTGATTCCGAAGACTCTCAGTCCCTCTCATTGGATTAACCGCTCAGCGGGGGATTCCAAGGATATATTGTCTGCTGGATCACCGTTTATTAATCATTGGTCCTGTATTCGTGTACGAGATGGCTTCACGACAGTTTACAGCATCCTTGTCCACTGAAGGCTTCTTCCAAGCTCTGCCTACGCTTCCACCACAATACACCTCTCCGGACAGTCTTCCATCGCACCTTCGACCTCAGCAGAAGAATGCTGTGGCTGCCTCGGACGACAAGATTCTCGCTCGCATCGTTGAGCTATATCTTCCGCCCAACACCACTCACGTGACGCGACACCTCCACCGTCTCGCCCGCCTTGCTCTCCATCCTTCAGTCCTTGTCCACTCTACCGACGCAGAAACCAATCCCCCAGTTCTCCGCCCTCTGACTACCTTTGGGGAAGAAAACAGGAGTGACCCTCTCTGGACAACTGCAGGATGGAACGCACTTAAACGCATCGGATACCAGGAGGGCGTGGTCGCCGTCGCCTACGACAAGCAAAACACTGCTTACAACCGACGTCTTCATGAGTTCGCATTAGGTCATGTTTGGACGTGTACAGCGACTATGACGGGATGCCCCATGGCTATGACTGACGGAGCGGCGACGCTGCTTGCGCGGCATTTGCAGGACGAAGATGGAGACCAGCCCGAGAGGAAGAAGGTTCTCCAAGAAGCATATCGCCGATTGACAAGCCGAGATCCAGAGGTAGCCTGGACGAGTGGCCAGTGGATGACTGAGCGGGCTGGTGGTAGCGATATCAGTGGGACAGAGACTGGTGCGCGAAGACTCACCGAGGGTGAAATTGCGCGGGAAGCGGCATCGGGCCGAGATAAGGATGCTGTGGGTATGCCATTGGGACCATGGACAATTGACGGCTTCAAGTGGTTCAGTAGTGCCACAGACTCGGAGATGACGATCTTGCTCGCTCGAACAGCTGGAGGATTGAGTGCATTTTATGCGCCGATGCGACGGAGAACTGGCGCCAAGATACTAGCAATTGATGGCAGCGAGGAAGAAACATTCGCGACAGAACTTAACGGCATCCGCATCCAGCGTCTGAAGGACAAGCTCGGCACCAAGTCCCTCCCTACTGCAGAACTTGAATTGAAAGGCACTAGGGCTTGGCTTATAGGTGCCGAAGGGCAAGGCGTCAAAGAGATCTCCGCTCTACTTAATATCACTCGTCTTTCTACCGCAGCGGCCTCCGCAGCAAACTGGGCTCGCGGCCTCGCAGTCTGTCGTGCGTATACCAAAGTACGGAAAGTCCGCGGTGGCCTGCTCAAGGATAACGCGCAGCATTTGAGGTGGATGGCTGACCAGACGGTCAAATACCAGGCTGCGACGCACTTCGTGTTCTTTGCAGTCGCTCTACAGGGCACCGTAGAGCAAGACTGGAATGAAATGGTCCGAAACACGAAGTCTCGTAAGCTCATCCCGAGGGATAGAAACGAGGTGGCAGCGCTCTTGCGGCTTCTTACACCCGTCATGAAAGCCCAAGTGAGCGTTGCCTCGGTACATGGGCTACGCCAGTGCATGGAGTGCCTGGGCGGTGTTGGGTACTGTGAGAACAATGGGGATGGAGGCTTGATGAACATCGCGAAGATATACCGGGACAATCTTGTCAACCCGATCTGGGAGGGCACTGTCAGCGTCATGGCTGAGGATGTCGTGCGGGTGCTGGTCGACAATCGTCTGGGAAGTGGTCACATTCTAAAAAATGTGTTCACTCCATGGGAAATATCTGTATTAAAGACTTGCTCAGACGTCTTCGATACAGAGAAGCGAGTCATACAGGCCCGACTCGGTGCACTAACCGACATCACGCGCAACGCACTGAAAGAGGACCTTCTATACCGAGGCCGGGAGATCCTGGAACACATCGAGGTTATTGTCTGTGGTACTCTGCTGATGTATGATGCTACTGTAACCCCAGACGATGTTGCCATGGCAGTTGCCTCTCGATACGTGCGGTCGAAGGCAACTCCAGGAGCGTGGGCCCGTGGAGCGGGACATTGGCGAGATGAGGTGCGTCTAGACGAGATGATATTCCTTGGAGAAGATGATTTTATCCCCCCAAAGCTGGAAAAGCTGTGAAGGTTATGATAGAGCACGGAGTCGAAGGGCAGGGGCAAGCGTAGGAAGATCCAGCAGTGCAATCAGTCAAATGCCTCACCTCCACAATTAGGAATTTTCCATCGCTGCACGGTGAGGGGATCTCCGTTCCGCAGGCCACCCTATCAGCTTGCAAGTCCGTGCAGTCGTGCGATGCGATACCGAGGGTATGATACAGCAATTGCATTAGCCTTCGACGGCTGCCGCATGAGCCCCTTGCTTGCACCGTATTTATTTCTCGTCAGCCGGCTGTAGTCCGCTCGTGTGATGCCACAGACACGCCGAATATGCCGGACGACGCCAAACCGGACGGGCAAAGTCCGAGGCTAAGCTCGACGCGACCGCATGTGAGGATGATGATGAGCAGACTCGCTTTGTTGAACGACTACAACGGGTTGGTCACGGGAGGCACCACAAAGGCGAACTACAAAGGACTCCAAGCCATTGTCGAAGAGCCATTGACTGGGAGAGAAGAACCGGGACCACATTCGAGAACGATAAAAAACTGCTGATACACTACACCATGAACCTCAGTCGCACAAGTCGTAGGCCTGTCACGGCAAAGGGCCAAGTGGTGGCTCAAGGTTTTCTTTTCGCATAACACTGTCTGGCAGTTTACAATCACTGGCTGGGAGAGAAGAAGCGGGGTCACATTCGAGAGCGATAAAACACTGCTGATACACTTCACCATGAACTTCAGTCGCGCAAGTCGTAGGCCTGACGGCCTTGGGCCTAGTGGCTTCTCAAGGTTTTCTCCTCGGATTACACTGTGTGGCAGATTACAATCGAGCAACAGAACCAGCTTCTCAGTTGCGCGTCCCTGACTCCCCAGCAAGCGACTCACTAGTCCCGCTAGGAGACAGCAGTAAATCCACGAAGTCTGTAACAAGAATACTCCAAACCTCTACTCTCAGTTATTCTTGCCAGCCCCCAAAAGACCGCCTACGGTGCCCAACAGTCCCGGATTTTTCCCATCACAAGCCTCCGCACCCCGATCCAAAGGATTCCCGATTGACATCCCAAAGTACTCGAGATGGGCCGCATTGATGCCTATCCCACCCGGACCAAGACCAGTACCTCTCACGGAGTTGTTGCAGTCCTGCCACCAGCGCTGATTACTCATATTGTTCAGACAAAAATCGGGGAGCCCTGCTTACCTGAGGTTCCTGGCCGGAACACTGAAACGTTCCAGCCGCCGTCGCGGCATCCTTCTGCCAGAACTCGGTCGAATGATGCCTATAGCCATTCGAAGTAGATATGACCTGCGGCACCCCGTCGTTGGCATGCGTGGCGCGGAACATCTTCCCCTGCGGTGCTTGTTGATCTACGAAGTCCGCGTACGCCTGGTTTCCCGTTCGCGGCTGGCCGTAGGTAAAGGTCGTCACGTCGATGCCGGACCCGAGCATGGAGACGGTCGCGAGGGATGCGAGGGAGCCGCCGAGAGAGTGCCCCGTGACGGTGACTTTGTAGTCGGAGTTAGCGGCGAGCTCGGCCTTGACGCCGTCGATGGATTCCTGCGCGACGCTGTTCCAGGCTTTCAGGAAGCCTTCGTGGGCCTGGCAACATGACCGGTAAGCATGTCATCCGTGCGGAGAGAACTGTTACTAACCATGCAGCCTTCGCAGTTGGTTACACCAGTTGTGTTAAACGGGACAAGATCTTGCGACAAATCTACCACAAGATCCTGGATATTCGATGTACCCCGGAACGCCAGGATCACCTCTTTCGCAGCATCGTCCCGTGCAACGAAGCCTTGCGTGTTGGTGGCCTTGTTGTTGATCTGCTTGGTGATCGTAACTCCGAAGGGCGGACTGGGGCATTCAGACGCATATGTTGCGGCTGAAATGGCCGCATAGCGCGTGAATTGATCGAACAGGTCTTGGGAAACTGGAACAATATTAGTATCCTCCGTCTCACGGGCGCGTCCTTATGTTGCTAACCAGCTGGGTTCTGACGTCTGATAACCGGACTACCAATGCTTGAGCCAATGCAAAGAAAGGCTAGGGCGAAGGTAGAAGAGAGAGAGCCACCGTACATGTTTGCTAGCAGGAAGACAGCACTATGGGAGAATGAATGAAGGGTGAGTATTCCATAGAAAGCAGTGTTCGACTGTCACGAGCAAGCATTATATAAATATCACAGAAATCCCCGGTATAGGGGATCAAGGTCCATTGCCATCTTAAAATGCTAAATAAACCACAAATACGCAGGTTAGCAGACCGTTTGTAAACTGAAACAGTTCGGCGGCAACGTACGAAGGTCCTAGAATGTCACCCGTTTGCCCGAATTAGATGAGCTTGCGAAGCCAGCATTGAGCTTCTGGGGCAGTCGATCTACCGAGGGGTGATCCATATTTCCCCGACTTATATCGAAGACGAAGGCCATAGGCGAAGGGCGGGGGAGATCTTTATTCCTCCAACCTATACAGAAGACATCAGAGATCATACGATACGGGGAAGCGCAACCGCTTCATTGGTACAGGAGGAGGTCATCATCGCCCTCCACATGTGCCTAGGATGACCAGTCAGGGCTGCGGCTGCTCTCGCATGAACAAAGTTTGGCGGGGGACTACTGGCGTCGGGGGTGTTGCTGGGAGAGCCCTCGACATCTGCATTATGCTTCCAGAGTCTCTCCCTACGCCATTGGCCAATGCCGGCTTACGATCTACGATATCGAGAAGATGCGACCTTTAAAGGTGTGATGCAGCGTGCCGAAGCCCGCCAGCTCATTCGGCAATCCAAAGACGTCTGTCCTGCCAGGCATAATCTCGGCCACGCCCTGAGCTTGCGAGCGGAGCGGAATACTCGTTTCGTGGTGAGCTTGCGAAACGAGGGCACGAGGGCTATTGACTGCCGCATTCCAAAGCGCCTGGCTCTCTCCAATAGGAAGACTTGCTACGATCCGAATTGGGAAAGTAACTAATTAAGTAATACGCGGCACGTGTGTATAGATCCGTCTTTAAAGAACTCTGATAACATAACGGCCCAACGCTTAGCAGTCTCGTACGAAGTATTACACTGCCGGTAATAGCATTTGCGCTTTACTTACTTTAACCGACTTCCTTTATATAGCGAACTTATTAAGTTGTATCACGAAATATGGAGACCGTTGAAACATTTAATGATTGAGACAAACCACGGTAGAGGTTGCTAATTATATAAATTTATATTTTCGGCCGTTACTATTTTCAGTTAGCTGCCGGCTAGTAGATCCGCGCTGCAGACTGCAACCTGGGGCCGCCTTTCTCCAGGAAACATCCTTTGACAACCCAATCTTATATGTGAGGATGATGGCCCACGGACATGTTTAATCTTTTCCTAGAACACATCATAGAGTTGCGCCAGTTTCCTGGTCTTATCACTGTGGCTGCTGGAAGTTGTATAACAAATATCATGCGTGTATTATTAAGCAACGCTGGCTTATATACTATTAACTGTAATAATCCGTCTGTGACGTAGCAGCGGGGTGCAACTCTTTACCCCAGACGAACTAAATGATTGGTATTCGTTACCCGGTGCAGGGGTGTGAATGTGGCTATGCCTTTAAGGCCTGAAAGTTTTATAGTTCTGGACCTGATTGAGCTCCCAACTGACCTAACTGGCCTCCGATTCAAAGAACAGAGCTATCGTGCCACGATCCGCCGCCGGAGGCGTACGACCCGCGCGATCCAACGCCCCGGCACTTGGAAGCAAGCGGAGCGCGCCAGAGGCAGTAGGAGCCTCGCTGGTAAATCAGTGCATAAACAATCCAGGCCAGTCGATCCTTGCCTACAGCCTCTCTACGCTTCGGTATATTATTACGGGCCTTATCGCGTATTTATTGCTATAAAGCTGGCGAAGGGGGATAAAGGATTGTAGTTTATCGCTTTTCGAAGTTGGACCTAGACAGGTACTATCAACCACAGCTACTGCCAGAGCCGTACCGCTGTAGCATACCTACTTAAGTCCAGCCTAAGCTGCTTATGACGGCTCCTGGAGTTGGAGGAGACCTGGCGGAATCGTTGCTCGGCTCGGAATTTTTCCAGTACCTAGGTTCCGTGGTAGGTGCCGTTACGCACCGTAGGCGTGGTGATTTCAAGTATAATCGGCGGTCCATTTTGACCTTCTATCCAGGGACGCCTTGACGGCCTCAGGAAGGGGCGCCCCCTACGGACTTCTGCGGGAAAAGCTTCGATGCCCGCAGGTCTCTCCGGCGGATTTTCTCTAATTGAAGATGCTCCAGACGTTCTCATAAATACAGGGTATCATAAACGCTAATCCATCCGTAAGACCGATTTATACCACCACTCGTCGATTCGTATCCGATATATACCTATCCATTTCGGACTCCCCATGCGGCCCTCCCCGCTCAATCATTCCCTTGAACGTGACGCTCAGTTCACGCCACGTCACGATCCTGAACCAGACCGGGAATCGATTCTTCTTCGCTTACCGTCACCTCGGCGACGTTCGGCCATCCGGCCGCGACTGCGCCTTTGGTCTTGGCGCCCATGATGGCGAAACGGCCCTGTGAATGCGCGATGAACCCGTGCACCAGACCCTGGGCGATGAGTGAGGCGACTACAGACTCCACGTGCTCCGCGGTGATGGGCATGTTGCCGCAGACTAGACCCTCGGTAGGGCTCAACATCTTCGGGCCACCTGGTGGCGGAGATAAGGTCGAGTTTTCCAGTGCTGTGCCGGCCCTATTCCTGACTGCTTTTAGGAGCATGGGGTTTATGTTCGCCTGCTTCCCCTTATGCGGCGGTTGGGCTGGTAGGTACCCTTCCAGGCGCTTCTGGACGTACGAAGCCGCTACGAAGAGATGCGACAGCTCGAGCGTGGCAGCTTTTCTAGAGTCTGCTTCCGTCGGCGCGACGTAGGTGAGGAGGAAAATCCGTCGGGAGAAGGAACGCCAGAGGAGAGGGCGGAGGCGGAAATTGAGGGTGTAGAGTAAGCCTCTGCGGAACAACCACGACTCGTGGGCTTCGATTGCTTGCTGGAGGACGAGGAAGTTGCCGGTGCGGATCGCATGGGCGAAGGGCATGAAAACTGGGGCCAACGACTGCGCTTCTGGACGTCCTAAGAGAGCCTGCGACGGCAGTCGGCCAAGCAGCATGTTGCAGGGTATCAAATAGGTGAGAATAAGCCTCCTGTGCTTCAGAAAGCTTGGTGGCGTTTGTATGTAGGCTTCTTGCAAACATCGGGCGGCGCGGCTGAAATGGTTGTTGATGAAGTGGAAACGGCCGAGGTAGTAGAGATACGTGACCCGCTGAGCGGCTGGGTAGAACGATAGCGGGGGCGAGTTCTGGGTGATCTTCGTAAAGACTTGAGTTGCTACCTGTGTTTTGCGGCACTGGAAGACGCAGCCAGTTCGTTAGATGTTTGAATCCTTACGGGTTCGAAATTAGGCTGCACCAACCGCAAATAACAGCTTCAGTGTAACATTGGCGAATATGTAGACGCCGACTTTCTTGCCCTCGGGTTTCGCATTCCTGGAGCTGGATCGGTCCGAGAGACAGGCCGTGAAGATCTTCTGTATGATCTCGGTGGTATGCTCTACGATCGACTTCTGTTCCTCCTCGCCCGCGTCCACCGCCTTGAGCTTCTGGGTGAGGTCGGGCCGTTTGTTAAGCGTCATCGACAACTTGGACAAAGAGGCGCACAGCGATATGCTAGTCTGATACATGATGGTTCCATATGTCGGATGATTCAGCGCCGTCTGGCAAGCCCTAATGCACCAATTAGTTGAAGTGCGGATCTGCTGGGGGGGGAGAAGAACACGGCGTACGTAGTCAACGAGACGAGCAATTGATGCGCCCCGAGGAGGTCATCGAAGTCCACATCCCTCCAGTACGCGAAATAATCCTTCATGAAGGCCCTGAAGCCACCCCATGCTGTGCCCTGGTCGTCGGGGAGATCGTCCTCGTCCGGGAGGCATTGGTCGATAAGCTGGGCGACGGCGTCATTGTTCCGGTAGCCGCTCTTGAGCTCGGACGCGAGATTGTGGTATTCCTGCGGCACGGGGGGCTCGACCTTGAGCCAGTCGCGGAGTCCTTCACCATTGCGAGTTTTGAGAAAGCCTCGGATGCTGGTGAGGAACTTGATGGTCAAGGCCATTGTTTACGAGTTCCCCGAGTGCCCGGATCAAGACGTCTTGTGTTGGCTCGCGTCCGTCTGGGTCTGCAGTAGGGGCATGTTCCGGTTCCGCAGTTTCTTTCCGTTATTTTGAAAAGAGAGTGGATGTTCTGATTCTAAAGACCCCACGCGACGTGTGGAAGCAAAATTGGTCATGTCCGGTTCAGACCAGTACGGTGCCCCCAACATCAAGTGTCAAGTGCTGGAGATTTGGGAGTGAACAAAAGTGGATAGCTATCTACATGGGTTACATGCATGGCGTGGCAGAAGCATGCAGTACCTTGTATTGTACTTATAGCCTTACAGGGTGCTTCCTCTAATCAATCAGTCTCCAAAACAGTTAATAGACTACTACTTCAGTATAGCTCTAGACTTCATAACATCAGATCTTTGTTAAAGAGACTTGACGACCATGGATCGGATAAGCACTACTGACATATCCTTTCTTGATATCTGCATTTCAGGAAGGGTCAAACCGTTTCGCGAGCACGAGCATGGCGGCTATCCTAATGTTTCGTCAAACTAACGAATGACATCACAAAATGCATGTGATAATTGCTTACATTCCCGTGGCCTCGAAATCCGGGCGTCGCGTCTTGCTATGCTTTCAACCGACGAAATCTTGGAAACCACTAACGTTATTTACACATTCATCCTTGTTCGCGCGAGTTCGGGTTACCCCATCTACCGATCCTGTCGTATCTCGGTACATGTGATGGGTATCCAAGCTAGCATCATGTATCACACACTCTCTATCCGCTGCACCACCATGGCGGTCGCAGCACCGCCGCCGTTGCAGATGGCAGCAACACCATACTCTCCGGGCTTGAGCTGATGCAGGAGAGTAACCAGGATCCGCGAGCCTGAGCTGCCTAGAGCGTGCCCCAGAGAGATGGCTCCTCCCAGCGGGTTGACCCTCGCATTCCCTAGGCCCAGGATCTGTGGGGGCGATGTTAGCCAGTGCCTCATATGATGACCGTCCTTAACGGGTTCACATTTACCTTCTCATTTGCCTTGATTACGGCCGCAAACGCCTCGTTGAACTCCCAGACGGCAACCTGGTCTTTGGTGATACCGGCACGCTCCAGTGCAATCGGCACAGCCTTGGCCGGAGCAACCGGGAAGTCGACGGGATCGACGGCAGCATCTGCGGAGCTGCATATCCGCGCCAGGACACGGGAGCCGGCGCCGAATTCCTGTGCGACGGCTTTACTTCCTAAGACCAAGGCGCTAGCGCCGTCGTTGAGCGTGGAAGAGTTGGCGGCTGTGACAGTTCCAGTCCCGTCCCGAATGAATGCCGGCTTCAGCGTAGGTACTTTTTCCAATTTGATATCCAGATAGCCTTCGTCGGTGTCGATGACGGTGTCTCCTTTCTTCCCCTTTACCGTGACAGCGGCGATCTCATCCGAAAACGCCTTCGTCTTCCATGCTTGCTGTGCGCGCTCATATGACCGGATCGCGTATTCATCCTGCGCTTCACGAGAGATCTCGTACTTCTTCGCTGTGGTCTCGGCGCATACCCCCATGTGAAACTGGTCGTAGACATCCGTCAGGCCGTCCTTGATGAGGCCGTCTTCCATTTTGACATTCCCGAATGGTGGCAGATTGCTCGCACGGGGGACGTAGTAAGGGACTTGTGACATGTTCTCCATACCGCCAGCAACCTGCGCTTCGCTCAGACCGAGCTGAATGTTCTGCGCCGCAAAAGCCACGGACTTTAGACCGGACGCGCAGACCTTGTTGATGGTGATGGCTTCGACGGTGGTCGGGAGACCCGCAAATATCGTCGCCTGTCGCGCAGGCGCTTGACCGATCGATCCCTGTAAGACGTTTCCCATATATACGTCGGTTATCTTCTCCACTGGCACTTTCGACTTCTCGATGGCAGACTTGATGGCGACCGCGCCAAGCTTCGGCGCCGGTACCGTAAGAAAAGAGCCATTGAACTGCGTTAGGTTAGCCGGAAGCCGTGGCTTAACACCCGACTAATATTAAATTGTCACCTTTGCAGTGGGCGTCCGCGCTGCACTTAATATGTAAGCATCGCGGATCTCCTGTTGCCGCGCCGCCTGCACTGAGAAGTGGCGAGCTGCTATGGCCCTGGACCTCGCAGCCAGGGAGCCTCTGGCGGCGGCGGGTCTGGCGAGTTGGAGCACCATCTTAAGCAATGGCAACGGGAGCAAGCACGGATATAATAAGATCACGACAGCGCTTAACCTGGAATATAGGAGAGAAGAAAGAAAGAAGACAGGTAAAAGGAGGAGTGGAATGAATGCTTGCTTGACTGCTGCGAGAGTTAGAAGTAGTCTTAAAAGCCGAGGACTTCCAAGCATGCAGTCTTCCGGCGATATCCATCCACCATTGCCCCCCTTTGGAACCCTCGGCTTTTGGCGGAGTAGCCCACAACGGCTAACTAAGCCGAACCGAACAATGGGGGCCCCCGGAAACTTCGCCGCGGGAATCTCTGTAATGAACTTGCCACATGCAGTTCTGCCATCTGACCTCCATAGCGTCGGTTCCGTTGAACTTAATAATGTCTTTTACAGTAGGTTACTTCGTAGACTACTAACCCGCATGCATAGGATGTATGTAGCACCGGAGATTGCCCCTTGGCAGACTTGACGCAGGAAATCGCTGGTCACTAAAGACGTTGCCTCTCTGCTCGCCTTTCATTGAAAGACTGCAGGACCTCGACTGACAGCTTTACCTCTATGAGCCTTTCCTTGGATGTTGGTTAACTGAATGGCATACTTGGTCCATACCTAGACTCACCTGAGAACTACCGGTATGTGCATCCCTACCTAAGGATTCGAAGCCTTACCTCAATGTGCACCATGTACGCAGTCGTAATTCTTGGAGTTCGAACATCACCAGTCGTTGTATAAGGTTTACATTTACAGATTGTTGAATAGAAGCATTTCCGGGCTATCAATTGCATACCTAGAAGACAGGGAGCACGAAGGACAAACGTACTCGGGTACCTTCCGCGCCGCTTACAAGATCCCCAGCCACTAGCGCATGATAACGGGGCTTATCAACATTCTTATCGGAGCCTGGAACGGGCAATCGCCGCCCGAATGACTTCGAACCTGACACAGGCGGCAGAGGCCCTTTGGTTCATTCTGTATCATCATCTGTGTCTCCAAACCTCGCCATTTGAGCTCCCTCCCATTTTCAACACCTCGCTCTTAAAACCGTACCACTCTTTCCCGCTCTACTCCCATCGCGAATCCGTCTTCTTCCCTATCTAAACGAAAGTCGAGTACGACAGCACACACCCCCTTAGAGCAGCCAAGATGTCTACCGCTGCCCGTCGTCGTTTGATGCGAGACTTCAAGGTAGGGACGCGCCCCGATGCTCAACCTCAGCTTGGAGAATAAATCCATCTAACAGCATCGCAGCGCATGCAGACCGACCCTCCCGCTGGTGTTTCTGCATCTCCAGTACCCGACAATGTCATGACCTGGTGAGCTACACTGGAGCGGTACGCGATTTCCTACCGAAGCCGATACTAACGTCGACCTCGATAAGGAACGCTGTCATCATCGGACCCGCCGACACGCCGTTCGAGGATGGCACCTTCAGACTCGTGTTGCACTTCGAAGAACAATATCCGAACAAGCCGCCTGCCGTCAAATTCATCAGCCAGATGTTCCACCCCAACGTGTACGCAACGGGAGAGCTGTGTCTGGATATCCTACAAAACCGATGGAGTCCGACATACGACGTCGCCGCTATCTTGACGAGTATTCAGAGGTGGGCCCCAAGGTCCTCGAAGCTGCCACGTTTCGAGTGCTGACATGTGTTCCCATATGTAGTCTCCTGCACGCCCCGAATACTGGCTCGCCTGCTAACGTGGAGGCGTCGAACCTTTACAAAGATAATCGTAAGGAATACACCAAGAGGGTGCGGGAGACGGTAGAGAAAAGCTGGGAGGATTAGGCGAGCTTGCTACCCCGGCATGAAGATATTAACAACGATACCCGCATCAAGGAGATAGGCCGTATGATTTGATCATAGCCAGAGCATAGTGCCCCGGCACACTCTTGCTAGGGCGAGACTCTTCTGGAACAGCACGAGGTATCCAGAGTTTGGCGTTCCGGCAGGTTCGACACAGGAGAAGTCATCAATTTTAGGAGCAGGTGCCTGCAAGTTGTACGCTGGAGGGTCCCGTATTTTCAGATTTGTTGGGATTATGGTTATCGTCACTGTTTCATGTGGTTTCTCCTGGTTTATTCGTTAAGGTTCGCATAGCTACCGGCGCAGTGACTCAGTTCTTTGTTCACCAAATTTGGAGGAGTTGATAGTTAGGGAATACAATCGTCGTAATCCAGAGTAATGCTGTCATTTTGCCTACGTTTAATGTCTATAGGCAACTGGTCCATTTGTTAAACCCGTCCACTTCCAATGCCAGGACATAAACAGGTGCTCAACAACATGGGGTCGCAGAGCCAGACAACAGTAACTACCGTCTCAAGCCAAGTTAACTTAATTTATACCACCCTTTAACAAACATTTCACCGTGTGATGTTCTCATCTCTCTACAGGACCAGGTAAGCAGAGCGCCATGCGATTGATGGTGTGTGAAAGCTGGTAGAAAAGTGCATCTGTCTCCCAAGTTTTCTGGAAGGCTGTAGACTCAGCTGTACCTCCTAACTAAAGAGTCAGTCGAAACGATCATAATGCACGAATATATGCATGTGACTGTTTAGGGCATTAATAAGAGCGTATACTTTTTGAGGATATGTCTTGAAAAGGTTAGAAGTATACGTAATTCTGTTACTTGAAGTTATTGAAATAAATGAATGAAAGAGGTACTCAGCCTCGATAACGCATCGTCGGATTGTTGCATAAATTGTACGTCCTGGTTGCGGCGGGGCTCAGCAGCTGAAACAGCCAATCCAAAGCAGCCCGGACCCATCCAAGGGGGGGGGGGGGTGTTGTTTAACGGGGGTGG